>OZ004604.1:36772695-37027732 GCA_963924605.1 Malthinus seriepunctatus
AATAGAGGGAGTTATAGAAAGAGACAGAGATAAGGAAATAGATAAAGAGACTGATAAAATGAGCTAAAAACAGTAAAATAGAGGGAGTTATAGATAGATACAGAGATAAGGAGATAGATAAAGAGACTGATGAAATGAGCTAAAAACAGTAAAATAGAGGGAGTTTAGAGATATATACAGAGATAATGAGATAGATAAAGAGGCTGATGAAATGCGGTATAAAAATAGAAAAAAGAGATAGATACAGAGATAGATATAGAGATAAGGAAACAAATGAAATACAATGTAAATAACAGTAGACAAAATAAATAGATAGAAAGATAGAATTAGAGATAAAGAAAAAATGAAATGCGATATAAAGATAGATATAGAGATAAGGACACAGATAAAGAGACTATATAAATATATTAAGATAGCAAAATAGAGAGAGAAAATAGACAAAAATTGATATTGAGATAAGGAGACAGATTCAGATAAAGTGTCAAGACAGATAAGGAGAGAGATAAAGAGACAGATAAAGAGAGAGATAAAGAGACAGATAAGGAGCAGATAAGGTGAAAGACAGATAATGAAAACGACAAAAATAAAAAATGGCAGGACATAGAGAGAGATAAGGTGATAAGGAGACTGTTGAAATGAGAGATAAAATGATAAAATGTGATAAAAACATAGTAAAATAGAGGGAGTTTAGAGATAGATACAGAGATAATGAGATAGATACAGAGATAAGGAGATAGATAAAGAGACTGATGAAATAAGAGAAAAACAAAGTAAAATAGGGGGAGTTAGAGATTGATACAGAGAGAGAGAGATAAAGAGACAAAAACAGAGATAAAAAGACAGAAACAGAGATAAAGAGATAGAAACAGAGATAAAGAGAAAGTCAGAGAGATTGAGAAATAAAAGTCCCCTGGACTTTTTCCCTGGGGCTTCTTTCTCTCTCTATCTTCTTCGCATTCTTTGTCTTTCTCTTTATCTCTGTTTCTGTCTCTTTATCTCTGTTTCTGTCTCTTTATCTCTCTCTCTGTATCAATCTCTAACTCTCTCTATTTTACTATGTATTTCTCTCATTTCATCAGTCTCTTTAACTATCTCCTTATCTCTGTCTCTGTATCTATCAATAACTCCCTCTATTTTACTATGTTTTTAGCTCATTTCATCAGTCTCTTTATCTATTTCCTTATCTCTGTCTCTTTCTATAACTCTCTCTATTTTACTAAGTTTTTAGCTCATTTCATCAGTCTCTTTAACTATCTCCTTATCTCTGTCTCTGTATCTATCAATAACTCCCTCTATTTTACTATGTTTTTAGCTCATTTCATCAGTCTCTTTATCTATTTCCTTATCTCTGTCTCTTTCTATAACTCTCTCTATTTTACTATGTTTTTAGCTAATTTCATCAGTCTTTTTATCTATCTCCTTATTTCTGAATCTATCTCTAACTCTCTCTATTTTACTATGTTTTTAGCTAATTTCATCAGTCTCTTTATCTATCTCATTATCTCTGTATATATCTCTAAACTCCCTCTATTTTACTGTTTTTAGCTCATTTCATCAGTCTCTTTATCTATCTCCTTATCTCTGTCTCTGTATCTATCTATAACTCCCTCTATTTTACTGTTTTTAGCTCATTTTATCAGTCTCTTTATCTATTTCCTTATCTCTGTCTCTTTCTATAACTCTCTCTATTTTACTATGTTTTTAGCTAATTTCATCAGTCTCTTTATCTATCTCCTTATTTCTGAATCTATCTCTAACTCCCTCTATTTTACTATGTTTTTAGCTCATTTCATCAGTCTCTTTATCTATCTCCTTATCTCTGAATCTATCTCTAACTCCCTCTATTTTACTATGTTTTATCACATGTTATCTATCTATAACTCCCTCTATTTTACTATGTTTTTATCTCATTTTATCCACCTCTTTATCTATCTCTAACTTCCTCTATTTTTCTATCTTTATATCTGTTTCTCCCTCTATAGCTCTCTCTTTTAATATCAGCTGTCACACTCATCCGTTATTTAATCTCATACGCCTCTGTCATCGCATTTCACACAAGTAAAGAAGAACTCTTTGTATTACAGATTTAGCCAGCTGGAATTTATTGTCTTATGTATTAAGACTTCATTTGTCTTCAACAAATTTACTTTTTGCTTTTAAAATCCAAAGTTAATTGAAAATTAAGAAGAGTATGGAGAGAAGAGTCTTAAGGACTCCAAGAGTACTGTTTTCTTGGGAAAAAATGTCAAGATTTATATCAGTTTACTTACTACGTATTTATTAAAATGAAAAATACACAGAAGTATATTATAAAACGTATATTTAATATAATTATGTACACAAGAAAATAATAATAATATACTAGTAATTAAGTAATTAATTATACAAATTTAAAACTAATTAATTATTTGTAAACAATTTATTATTGATTGACGGGCCAACGCTTAGTAAATCACCCAAGCGAGATTTAAGAGACATAAAAGTCCCTTTAACGATTCAGTCTCGTGTCCTAATCGATGTATGCAGCAGAAATTAAAAATTGTAAAAATAGCTATACCATTAAAAAAAGATTAAAGGTTGCAGCCCAGGGCATGGGCTGCAACAAGTCCACCCCTCGTTAGATTTGGAAAGAAATAACTGTAACAAATAAAGCTTGAGGAGTCATCGCTTGAGGAGTTCGGCTCATCAAGCGGTGGCCCACAAGACATAATACATAATTAAAACAATAAATAATTACAAAATATTAATTAATATTAAAACTGGTAATGGCTGCTTATCGGGTAGCTGCTAGGTAGGTGGCGTCGCTTCAACCCTGCACCTTGTCCGAGAGAGTACGAGGGGTGGCAGCCCCGTCCACCACTGGGGGTTGTCCTCGAAATTGTCGGTTGTTGCTCCTCCTCCTTAGTCTCTAATGCGCATGCGCGTGGACTCCGTGTAGGAGTGCGCATGTGCGTTGGCGCCGGGCGGGGAGGGGTAGGGGGGAGGGGACCGCCGACCCCCCTCCCACCTACCCCTCCCCGCCCGGCGCCAACGCACACCCACATTCCAACATGGAGTCCACGCCCATCGCCACATTAAAGACTACGGAAGAGGAACAACCTCCGACCAATTCAAGGACAACTCGCAGTGGTCTTAGAGGTTGCTTCCCCTCGCGCTCTCTTTAACGTGGAGAAGAGCTGTTGGAAGCAACTTACCTAGCTGCTACGTCTTCGCTAGCGATGACCAGTAAATAGGGGTAGCTACCCTCCTAAGCAAGCAATGAATTTAAATTGAAAAAAATTAATTAAAAAAAAAACTAATCGAGAGGTGTAGCTACCCTTCTACTTAAATACAATCCAAATAAATTAAAAATAAATTAATCTTGGTCCATTAAATCTCCCAATCCTCATGTTGGGTCCAAAACCAGAAAACACTGTCGGCTTGATAAAAATAAGCATCTTTCCGAATCAAAGGTGGAATGTAATCTGAAACTAATTGAGATGTTAGTCTGATGTACCCATTTTGGACACAAGCTGAATCGTTAAAAGGACTTTTGCTTCTTAAAGTTTCGTAGTTATCGCTCAATCATTACTTCCAATTAATTTATTTTTAGTAACCAATAATTAAAAATATTTTGATTCAAAATATCCTGAAAGCTCTGTGAGAAAATCAACTTAGATAAAATAACTTCAACTTGGTCCATTAGGTTTTCTAAAAATCCTCTTGATGTGGACCAAAAGACACTCTCACTGTCGACGATAGAACGGAAACTGAAATAAGATATGTTTTAGTATATGTTTCGATTAAGTAATTAATTTTTATTTTTCAATATAAATTAATTAAAAATACATGCAGCATGCAGCATAGCAAAAAGCAAACAACTTCTAGGGTGTCCTCTCTATTTAAAATTAATTAAAATTACTTACTTAAATTTTAGTAGTTTTCGCCCAATGATTATTTCCAATTAATTAACTTTTAGTAACCAATAATTAAACATATTTTGATCCAAAATAGCTCGAAAGTAAATAAACTTAGGTAAAATAACTTCAACTTGGTCCATTAATGGCCAGTTGCTCGTACATTTTTGCTTAGTTATGGATCCATAACATTCCAAAACTTAACCATTTCTATTGTTTAAAACCGGTTTTTGAACACTTAGGGAATAGATATCTATTCGTCAGTAGATAAGTATCGATAAAACAACTGGCCATAAGTTTTCTAAAAATCTTCTTGATGTGGACCAAAAGACACTCTCACTGTCAACGATTGAACGGAAGCTAAAATAATATGTGTTTTAGTATGTATTTTAGGCATGTTTCGATTAAGTAATTAATTTTTAATTTGCAATAAACATATTAAATAAAAATACATGCAGGATTCAGCATAACAAAAAGCAAACAAACTTCTAGAGTATGTTCTATATTTAAAATTAATTAAAATAACTTACTTAAATTTTAGTAATTTTCGTCCAATGATTATTTCCAATTAATTAAGTTTTAATAACCAATAATTAAACATAATTGGACCCAAAATATCTCGAAAGCGCTGTCAGTAAATAAACTTAGATAAAGTAACTTCAACTTGGTACATTAAGTTTTCTTGTAATCCTCTCGCTGTTCGGCAAAATGAAGAACGGTTAGTTACAAGACCATCTTTCAAAGTCGAAGATTTGAACGCAAACTGAAATAAGAAACATTTTAGTATGTATAAAGCTGGCCTTACATGCCAACTTCTAAAAGCTAGCTTTTTTTTCTAAGCCAATAGAAACCTTGCATTTCCAGCGGCAGACGCTAGAAGTTAAACTTGAACCAACTTTCTAGCTTCTGCCGCTGGAAATGCAGGATTTCTATTGGCTTAGAAAAAAAAGCTAGCTTTTAGAAGTTGGCATGTAAGGCCAGCTTTAGGCATAGGCAACCAATGATTATTTTTAATTAAGTAATGAATTTTTAACTTGCAAAATAAATTAAATAAACATACGATTTTTTCACCAAGTTTCACTTTAAATATTTACAAGGAACCAGAAGAAGGAAAGCATTTTCGGGAATATTTATTGCTATTTAGTAAATTAATTTAATTAGTTAAGGGAAGTTAACTAAAATTTTTTGAAGAAATAAAGTATCGGAGTAAGTAGGTACTCTATGGATTTACATAATAATTTAAATTAGTTAAATGTTTAATTGTTATGCGATATTTTACATAGAAAGAAGTTTATTAACTAATAAGCCTACTAAATGTATTTGCAAAATAGCTTCTTCTCTTATACTTTACATATCCTTAAAAAGACGAAAAGTACTTACATTAATCGTTGTTAATTTTCTTGTAATCCTAGGTCCATTGGTCTTTGGAATTATTCTGGTATAGAGAGCACTTAACGAACGATCTTTCTAGTTCAAAAGTTGAATGAAATCTGAAACAAATTACGAAATGTTTACTATGATAGACACAAAGTGAATCATCACAAATTCAATGTTCTTATCTATTTTTAAGGTTTTTTACTTTCACGAAATTTATTCTTATGCTTATCGCCACATTATACAGGATGTTGAAGAGAATAGAATTTCAAACATCAGATTACTATGTGTTTGTTTACATGATAATTTAAATTAGTTTAATGCTAATTATTAAGAGATATTTTACCTAAAGCCTATTTTGAAATTAGGGCAAAACTCAACTTAATTAATCAACTCTAAAATATTACTTGCCAAAAATTTCTTACAAATACACCCTTAAAAATAACTAAATAGTGCTATTGGTTGATTTGAACATTAATAATTAATTGTATTTTTTGTTAAAATTAATTTAATGAAAGTAATCCTAGTCTTCTTATTTTAGAGAGTTAATGAATGACCGACTCAATTACCGGGTAATTGCATTAATTACCTACATGCGAATTACTGATTATTTTGACTCGATCCTTATGTTTATGTAAATTAATGGCTACGTATTTAAAGCACTACCTAATTAAAAATATTTTTTAATTTTCATAACAATTCAAAACAGTGAATTAAAACGCTTTAAATTTATTTAATAATTAGTTAGCTAGACAAAAGTTAAATCTTACTTACAAAATTTGGGAATGCAACTGGCAGCTTTCTTTCCACAATTGCAACTCTGGAATTGTTTTTTCTGTTAATCCCAAGGTTCTGTTGTTAAACGCACTGGCACTTCAGGAACGATCCTTTCGACTCAAAAGTTCAAACGAAACTAAAACAAATTACGAAGTTTTACTATAAATGACACAGAGTGAATCATCAAATACTTTATCAATTGTTGTGCCTTTGTAAATTTAAACTTCAGATTTACACAACAATTATTATGTAACGAAATATGTATTTTTATACTTGTAAAAGTAAATTATTTATTGTTACTAAAAACTTGGCAGGATAAAAAAATAATGTTCTAATTTAAAATTACTGTTATTTTATTAATTCCCTAAATATTAATTTAAATTTCCGCCTAACACATAGGCCATCCTTTGCTTTGAAGGTGGTGATTTGTCTAAATATTTTTTTATTACTACAGTATTAATTACTAACAATTTTTAATTTTAAGGACCGTTTGCTCAAAATTTTCACTTTTAATTAAACGAGGGTGAAAACTAGCACCAAGACCTTTTTCTAAAAAAAATAATCACTACTAGAAATATTATGTAACGTACTCCACACAAGCTGGGGCCAAGAAATACAAACAAAAGTTGTAGTACAAATAAAACGCAGAAGATTAATTTCAACTATTTTTAATTAATTAGTAAAGGAATTCAAATAATAAGTGTTTTTACATTAAAGGATGTTAATAATTACAATACACTCTATAAAATAACCAATATAAGGGAGTTATAATTAAAATTATAAACACTACAAAGCGTTTAAATTATAAAGTAATTGTTGTTCACAATATTTCAATTTTTACAATTAATATTAAAATAAATTAATTAATATTCGGTGGAAATACTTATAATAATATTAGGAATAACTTCCAATCAAAAAAAATCCGAAAATCGCAAGTTGATTTTCACAAGAGTAACCCTTATTTTTCTAAAAATTGCTGATCTGTGTTGCTGATAAGAATCTGAACTTATGACGGAAATCGGACTTATATTAACTTTCTCCTACCCATTCCCTACCACTAAACAATATACTAACCAATAAAATGCGAGTATCAAAGTCATGGGAGGTGCAAATTGCTCTTCACCAGAATTTATTTATTTAAAAAATTTGTTTAATTTATAATTCATTTTTAATTTTCAATCAGCTGGTAAATAGGGGTGTCAAGAAGATATTAAATTTTAAACAAGAAGTACACATTCACCAAGGGATGTTGCTTGAATGATGTCATTTACAAATTTTTGATTGTTCACCAAACTGAATAAAATTAATTATCCTTAGCATTTTTTTTAAGTTAAAATACACAAACAAAATTTTGGTTAAGTAATGGTTTTCTCACCCTTACGTTCTGCAACCGTTTATGATAATATGATAAAAGATTACAAACAGTTATATGAGGATATTAATTAATAAAAATGAACCAATTTTTTAATAAACGTTGTGTGCTGAACTACTTTTTTTTTAATTTTTTATTGAAATGATTATTTGTTTTTAAAATAATTTAAAAAACATAATTTTATTTTAAATAATATTCTATTAATTAAAAATAATTATTGATCACAATACTTAAATTTCTACCCTTAATATTAATAGTTATTTAATCAACTAGTGTGTTAATAAGGCCGATTAATAATCGAGACATTTTAAAGCGCGAGAGTAGCGAGCGCTTTAATTGTTGAGATTATTAATCGGCAATTAACACACGAGTTGATTACTACATTTTTCCCTCGATCGCTTTTCATTAAATTTGAGAAAATCTAATTTTATTTTATGACAAAAATGCAAGTTTTCAAAAATATTCTACAATCAAAGGTACCATTGAATACAAAAATGACAACTAATGTCACAATTTTAATGCAATTTTGGTGTGATTTGGTTGCCTATACCATAATTGATCATTAATAGAAAATTGATCATTAATAGGGGTTATTAATGATCAATTTCTTATAGCTTAATGATATGCATTAACAATCGATCGACGGAAAAGTAAATTAATTAATACTTGGTAGAAATACTTATTATAATATAAAGAACAACTTCCAATCAAAAAAAATTCGAAAATTGCAAGTTGATTTTCACAAGAGTAACCCTTATTTTTCTCAAATTTGCTGATCTGTGTTACTGATAAGAATCTCAACTTATGGCGAAACTCGCACTTATATTAACTTTCTCCTACCAATTCCCTACCACTAAAGAAATTATCATCCAATAATATGCGAGTATTAAAGCAAACGGTTGCCTATGTGTTAGGCGGAAATTTCAATCACATTAGCATTCATTAATGTATGTATTTCTAAGGATTGTTTATAAACAAAATTAAATTAATTAATTATTTAAGCAATTAAAATAACAGTAAGTAATCTGATTTGATCTTTTTAAGTTCAATTTTTCGAACTTATTGTACCTAATGTTTATGTTATAGACAACAAAGAAAGAAAAAATCAGTTTTGAACTTTAGGTGCCCCACAATTTATTTTAACGTATAAAAATTAGAACTATAAATATACAAAAAGATGTTGTTTACAAATTTGAGTATGACCAGGAAACTGAATAAATATAATTATTGTTCTGTACATCATTTCAAAGTTAAAATACAAAAACAGAATTTTGATTAGTGGTTGTTTTCTTACCCTAAAGTTCAATAACCGCTTATGACTAATATTTACAAGAAGTTACATAAGAAAATTAATTAATAATTAAAAGATTCTCTATACCTTAATAATATTTCTGCTATTCCTTGCTTCGCATATTATTTCCAATGATAAAACAATACACTACTCTCTAAGGTCTTAGGACTAGATCTAAACAGTTCGACTTACATTGACAAACTGAGGCTCAAACAGCAAATAATTACGTAACAATGACTATTGATTGATGTTTCATATTACATTTTGAAATGTTGTTTTAGTTTATTTTAAAAGTAAACATGTATCAGTCATCGACAAATAAATTTAACTGTGTTATTCACATACTTTCTTATCCTTAGCAAATTTTTACATTTACAATAACAAATATTTTTTGTATAATGGAGTTATAATGGCCTATCTTTTAAAAATTAAATAAACAAATTACATTCAATTTTTTTGAACTTATTCTAATGTTTGTATTAACATCATTTTACATTTATAATAATTAATGGTAGCTACTACACTTGGGTGGAAATAAATCGACTCACTTATTTTTTAAATGCATTTTTTTTACAAATTAGATATGAGATTAAAAAAGCAAACTTATTTTTTTTTGTTTGATAGACTGTTTGATCACCTTTAAAATGAGCCCTATTTTAACTCCTCAATAGATCCCCATTTTATAATGAACCAAACACCCGGTTTTAAGAAAATTAAACTTCTGGTGTAGAATCCATTATACTTTAGAACAAGTTATCGAAAACTACCACTGATTGGTTTCTGATAAACAAATTTATGCAACAGTGCCATTTTGGATGTCTAAAAAATAAAACTGTTAACCGTGGGTATAACCGGCATCTCTCAAAGATACAAGTTGCTGTTGTTTTCAGCTTCCTGAATTAATCTCAAAGAATGGATCTTAATAAATTTAGCCTCATTTTAAAGGTTATTAAATAGCCTTTCGAACAACCTAAAAATGTTTGGAAATCTGACGTCTGATATCTGAAAAAATGCATTCAAAGTTTAAAGCTTGAAGTGGGTCGATTTATTTGCACCCAAGTGTAGTTATTATTTAGTAATAATATCTCACTCCACTATCTCACATCAGTAAAAAAACATGGAAGAGTGACCTGATACAACGAGTTGTTTTCTTGAACAATTATCGTGCTTCCTTACTACTACTAATCTGATATTTAGCTGCTCTGGCAGTTGTCTGTACCTGAAAGCACAAAATTAATTAATTTTCTGATTACTATTTACCAAAGTAAACAAACATTAGCAGATGGACACATACAAAATAGAAGAAAGTTAATAACATTTCAATAACACGAATCAAAAATTGTAGTATGAATTTGACCAGGATCAAACTCTTATAAAACTATTCAAATATGAAAAATAATTATTAACAAAATAAATTATTAAAAATATACTACTTTTTCTTCTTCTAACAAAGTTGAGGCTTTTGGCCTCTCATCTCCATTTTATTTGTTTTCTAAGTCTTGGACTTAATTATGTTTCTTAAAGCTTATATTTAGCTTCATTCTTTTGCTATTGTTCCACCTTCCATTCCATGTAGGTGTTCTCTGCAATTAGTGGAATAGAAATTGCTCTGGCAGTCGTTTGCATCTAAAAGCACAAAATAAATTAATTTTCTGATCACTATTTACCAAATTAAACAAACATTAGCAGATGGACACATACAATGGAAAGGAATTTAGAATTACATTTCCATAACACGAATCAAAAATTATAGTATGAATTTGACCAGGATCAAACACTTAACAAAATAAATTATTAAAAATATACTACTTTTTCTTCTTCTAACAAAGTTGAGGTTTTGGCCTCTCTCATCTCCATTGTATTTGTTTTCTTAGTCTTCCACTTAATTATGTTTCTTCAAGCTTATATTTAGCTTCATTCTTTTGCTATTGTTCCATCTTCCATTCCATGTAGGTGTTCTCTCCAATTAGTGGAATAGAAATTGCTCTGGCAGTCGTTTGCATCTAAAAGCACAAAATAAATTAATTTTGGAATTACTATAAGAATTAATCAAATTTGAAATATAATTAAGCTATTGTAGTGACTACCGATCAAGCAAATAAAATATGCAAGAAACTATTAGTTTAGACACTACAGGTAAACAAGTCGAAAGTTAAATTGCAACAATTCCGGTACACATAGTTGTGACTCGATCAGTTATTATAAGATATAAGGAAATAGTAAAACTTTATAAACCTGCCAAATCCATTCTTTTGAATTATAGTTGTGTGTACGTAATTTTAAAACTTTAAACATCAATGTTGCGGTGGTCAACGGTTGGAAAAACTACTGCAATATCAAAGTTCTAATTCCAACAACAGTACTTACTTCATCACAAAAGCTTAAATTCAACCCTTTTCCACTTTACTGAAAGCAAAATGTAAGTAAATTAAATATTTGGAGCAACTAAAAAATCCAAATTTTTAGGTTAAGTTTAAAATGACATTCACTTGCATTTCTCAAAAAACCATTGAATAAATTTCTTACTCGCAACTTTTTATACACTTATGTAGTGCTGGTTGCAGATACACAAAGAATTAAAAACGAAAATTGCGAATTATGCCACAAAGTAAAGAATGAGGGACAAAGGGTTGTAGAAAATATTGCACCTACTCACATTTGTCCACGAACCAGCGTTAAAGATATAGCATCCGCTAGAATTTGAGTCGGCGGAGTTACTTGTTCTGCAAGCAATTTCTTTGAACTGTGCACTGCCAAAACATATCTGAAAAGTTACATTGAATTAACAGTTCTAAAAGATGGTTTAAATCGGTAAATGACTAAGGTGTTCCAATGAACATTAGAGGAACACTATTGGGACACCTTGTACAGTATATAAGTAACCTTGGATAAGCTTTAGCGTCTTCGAGTCCAGTATGCCAATGATTGAACGCTAGCGGCACCAAAATATATTCTGCAGGCTCGAGCATTTTGTTACAACCGACAAATCCGCGAACCGACTTAATGCCAGATGGTGCACAAGATGGGACGTTTTGGATATCGTTTAATGACGATAGGCATTTGCAGACCTCCTTTCAGTCGGTCTGGCAAAATTTGCCTTCGTTGATTGATTTTTGACAAAACGTGACATTTTTACTCCTAATAAAACAAACTGCTATTTTTAAAAATGACCTTGATCCTTGATTCTATTATAAAATTTGTAAACACGACCTAAAGTGTTGATAATAACCATAACTTAGCGAGGAGTGGTCCCTTATCTTTACTTAAGTTTTGTTTTGTACTACAGTAGTGGTTTATTTATATTGAAACAATAACACTCATATGTTACAATTAAAATCATGTTTTGTGTTAGACAGTTTCGTGGTAGACTCAACTTTTTCCAAAGTACGGCCTTTTATTCCCTTACCGCTGCAGACTTACAAGTTAAATCTCCGGTGCCACCCATTAACATTCCTAATATAACTTTAAACGAATACATTTGGCAAAAATTGGACAAGTGGCACGACAAAACGGCGTTGGTGAGTTGATTTTCTAAACACTTCAAAAATTAAAGAAAACTTTTCTTCGCCTAGGTTTGTGCTGAAACGGGACGTAAATATTTATATTCGGATGTATTTAAAAAAAGTCGAGGTTTGGCCAATTATTTAAACAAATGTAACCTTTTAAGGAAGCGCGATACTGTCGCAATCGTCTTACCCAACGTTCCGGAATATCCAATAATTTTATTAGGTGCAATTGAGGCCGAATTACAAGTAACGACGATTAATCCAAACTATACTTCAGGTAAGAGACACTAACTAGTGCGGCAACAAACGTCCGTGGCCCCTCAGCTCAATAGTATACCTAAGCGGATTCTCCATCAGATGTGACGTCAAAACTGAATAAAAATGGCCAAAGTTCAAAAATGGAGGCAAGTGGGCGTGTAAATTAAAAATGCAAGATGGCGTCTAAAAATAGGTTTGAAGTCGCATCCGGTGGAGAATCCGCTTATGTATACTACTTCCCCTCCCTCAGTGAGAAATGATAATGGAGAATAAACAAAAAATGCTCTTAGCAAACAATTAAAATTAACTTCCCAATAGAGCGTCGATTATCCGAACTAATAAGAAGAATTGGATTCAGAAAATACCTAATTAAAATTTTATTTGCAGATGAAATGTGTAAACAACTTCTGGATTCGCGAACGAGGGTCGTCTTTACTACAAGTGCCCTGTACGATAAAGTCAAAAAGGCAATTTCAGCAACTTTCACAAGAACTCATATACAAATAATTAGAATTAAAGAAACTGTAATTATACCTATATAAAATTATAATTTATTATAGCTTTAATTATTTTAGTCTAACGAAGACACCCCTAGAGACGCCATCAAATTTGAAGAAATATCCCAACCTTGTAAACAACTCGATTTTCAATCCAATACTAAAAGTGACGACGTCATCATTTTACCATATTCCAGTGGCACTACTGGTCTTCCAAAAGGCGTTGAACTAACACAAAAAAATATTGTTTCCGTTCTTCACATGTTGAACGCCGAAGAATTCAAAACCTGCCGAGATGCTCAGGGTAAAGCAAAAAAGGACGTGTAACTTTAGACTCATGATTTAATTCTTTTTTCAAATTATTGTCTATCTGGTAGAGACTTACGTCAAAAGAAATGACTTGAGTCATTTAGAAAGGACTTGAGTCATTTAGAAAGGACTTGAGTCATTTAGAAAGGACTTGAGTCATTTAGAAAAGACTTCAGTCATTTAGAAGACTTCAGTCATTGAGAAACCTCAAGTCTTTTCTAACTAAGGTAAAATTAAGTCTTTTGTGAAAGACTAAAAGTTAATCTAAATGATTTAAGTCATAAAATTTCAATCAAAATAAAGACTTAAGTCAGAGCGAAAATGACTTCAAAAAAATCACTTGAATCAAAAGCTTCAAACGTAAGTCAAATTAACTTAAGTCTTGATTTAAGTCTTTTTTTATTTAGGGAATGACTTATGACTTCAGACTTAAGTCTCTTTTAAAATGACTTGTTGCAGCTCTGAGCAAAAACTAATTTTAGGATCGCACCAAGACATCCTTCCTCACATTTTACCAATGTTCCACATATACGGTATGGTAGCAGTGGCGCTCAATTTATTACTATCGGGCGCCAAAATGATAACGATGCCGAAATTTTCACCCGACATCTTTTTGAACGTTTTGGAAAACCACAAGCCAACTATAGCTTACTTTGTTCCACCATTAAGTAATTTTTTCCCTCATACTTTGCAAAATAATTCCAACTCCATTTTCCAGTATTGATGATGATTAATAATCCAAATATTGCCCCACGTCACATTACCCAAATGAGAGAAATAGTATCGGGCGGTGCACCTTTAGGACCCGAAGATAGCGAACGTTTTGATACAAAAACTGGCGGTAAAGTTACCTTATTACAAGGTTACGGTTTAACGGAAACGTCTCCGACTCTCATCCATCAAACTTCCAAACTTAAAAATGGAATTAAAGAGGGCGGTATTGGTTTCGCCGTATCCAATACAGAGTGCAAAATTGTATCGGTCGAAGAAAGCAATTTTGGAACAACACTAGGAGCTAACTTAACCGGTGAAGTAGTAGTACGTGGTCCTCAGGTAATTAACTGGTTTAATTGGTGTTTCAGAAAAAATCTATCTATTGGCATCCAACTTTATCAACTCCACTCTGATTCAAACTACTTTTGTCTAACTTATTTTAAAATTTGTAGGTTATGAAAGGATATCTTAACGATCCCAAAGCGACCAAAGAGGTTCTCGACGAAAACGGTTGGTTTAGAACAGGCGATATTGGACACTACGACGAAGATGGGCACTTCTTTATAACCGGTCGTTTGAAAGAGCTAATAAAGGTAAATTTATAGAATCTTAAGCAAAATACAGCCAAAACCGGTTATAACGACTTTGAAGGTACCGCAAAAGTCGTTATAACCGATAGTCGTACTAAGCAATTATGTTTTTAAGAAAAACTATGCAAAAAGCAAAAAAAGATACTTCTACATTTTGTCGTTATATCTGATGTGTCTTTCTAACCGGTTTGTACTGTAGAAACAACAGACGTGGCCATACGAGGAGCTTTTTCCCGCCCGTAAAATCTTGTAATTTTTATTAATTAAAATTTAATTTAATATCTTCAGAAAGCTAATTTTATGAGCTTTCATAATATTGAAAAATATACAGGGTGTTCCATTTAAATTAAGAAATTTTATCACATTTCCGGTTAAACCGGAAGTCAAAATATAAATTGTTTGGTATCGTGTAACAGCTAATTTTACGACCCTTCAAAATATTTAAAAATATAGAGGATGTTTCTAAACATTTTGATATCTTTCTCATTTCCGGTTTAACCGGAAGCGTTTTGTTAACCGAAAATAGTGTGAAGTAATTGATATTCATTGGATTAATAAAAATATCCACTTTCAAGTTTTCACTTTTATTACAAAAGAAATTAGAGATTTTTGAAGTTTTGACATTCAAAAAATCATAACTCCGAAGCCGCTTGAGCGATTTTAATAAAAATTTAGATTTCGATAGAGAGTTACGTTGTTTGTAACATATCCAAAAAAGAAAAAATATGACAAAGAAAATTATGAGAAAATCCATTTTAAAATATTGACCTACTTTGACTCCTTAAAGGTAGGCAATTTTGAATCAATTTTTAAAATCGACTTAGTTAGGACAAAGGCCCTATGTTTTGGCTGTACAATACTGTTTTGAAATTTTTATATTAATAATTACCGGCAAAGTTATAAGGGAAAAACCACAAAATGTGACAATCGTTCTAGTGGTCGCCATTTTGATATTTGGTCTGGTTGGATAAAGAATTTGGAATTTTTGTTTTCAATTGGGGTTCAGATGTACTATCTTATAGCCAAGTAAAAATAAATTTTAACGAAATTTGGAAATATGCGCCCAAAATAACCACCTTATTTTTGGTCACCCTGTATAAATTTCTTATTAAAGCTTAGTTTACGGGTTAAATAATTTTAAAGTGCCTAAAACCAAATTTCATCAAAATCGGTTTAGTAGTTTTTGCGCTACTGAGTTACAGACAGACAGCTAGACAGACAGATACACGGCTTTCTTACTAAAAAAACGAAAAAAAAATGAGTCAGGGGAACTCAAAACGTCCAGAAATGAAATCAAAATTTGATTTTTTTCTTGATTATAACAACTTTTTCTTGGAAAAGTTAAAAGGACGTTTAGGGAAACCCCCTACTCCTTAAAGAGCCAAAATTTGGACAAGTTCTAATTGAAGATTTGATTCTTTTTTCAAGGTTAAAGGTTTTCAAGTTGCTCCTGCCGAATTGGAGTCGCTACTAAGGACCCATCCAAATATCGAGGATGCTGCAGTCGTCGGTGTGAGTCATGGCGAGTTTGGTGAAGCTCCCAAAGCGTTCGTAGTGTTAAAGAAGGACTCGAACGTTACTGCGAGTAAAATTCAAGACTATATTGCTGAAAAAGTGGTGAAATATAAACATTTGGTAGGTGGAGTGGTATTTTTGGATAACATTCCTAAAAGTGCCTCAGGTAAAATTTTACGACGTGAGTTGCGTGACTTGTAGGTAATTTGGGAAACAAATACCAAATATTTATAAGCAAAACATGAAGGTTTTTTAAATAATTGAGATGATATTAATTTTGTATAATGTCCGAATAATAACGATTTTTAACGAGATGTAATCAAATAAGTGAATAAATAGGTACATTTGAATTAGTTATTACTTCATTCAGTTCCAGCATCAAAATGAATAGTTTGACCAGAAATAAAAAGTTATTAAGTATTATTGTAAATAAAAATTTAGTTATTAGGACTCTTTTGAATAGTTCGCCAAATGTCGTAAAATCCAAAATTCCCAATATTGAAATTTCCAACACTTCTTTGGACGAGTACGTGTGGAGAAATTTGGATAAATGGCACGATAAAACTGCAATTGTGAGTGTGAACAAAAAAACTTACGTAATTACATAATCATACATTAATTATAGTATTATCGTTTGAGGCTTAAAGTTAAAGGTCAATTCTGTTTAGGAGTGCGCCGAAACTGGTCGTAATTATTCATATTCTGATATTTACAAAAAGAGCAAATTCTTAAAAAATATCTTAATTAGCTCGTTCAGATTAAAACCAAACGATACTGTGGCAGTCATTTTACCTAACGTACCCGAATATCCCATCATTTTATTAGGCGCAATTGAAGCTGGCCTTAAAGTAACTACAATTAATCCAATTTACACTTCAGGTAAATAAACAAACGATAAAATCACCGTTGGCGTAACAACAATTCCTAAAGATCAAAAATAACACTCAATGCTCTTTTGCAACTCCTATTTTTTTATTGGAACACCTTGTATTTTAAAAAATTATTGTATCGTGCTTTGAAGTATTAGTTTTATCTAATCTTATATAATTTGCTTTCATCCTTGAAGTTTTATTTGGTTATGTATACAATGTATACAAAAGTGGTCAATGTAATAATAAATTAATGTTTCCAACTAAACCTGAAAAAATTAGTAATTACATATTGGCACCAAGAATTTCCGATCACAAGAATATCCTAATTGTAGCTATCCAAATGAACAAACTATTAACTTAAGTTTAACCCGTGACCAGGCGCGGACTGGTAAGGGGCGCTGAGCGCTACAACAGCGTCCCGGAAGTTACGACAAATCCGAGCTTTCTCTCGAAATTAAGAAATAAAAAATTCTGGCATTTTCAGATTTATTTATTTATTTATTTATTTATTTATTTATTTATTTATTTAGGGTGGGTCTTTTCAAAAATGACAGGGGCGTAAGACTAGTAATTCTAAATTTTAGAATCTTTCAATGATTTCAAAAATGTAAAATATACAAAGTGAGTAGTATAACAAAGCGGGTTCTAGACCGGATATGACGTCACATGAGACTAAAAATTTTAAAAAGAGGTGGGAAGTAAAAGCACCAATTTAAAAATTAAAAATGAACCTCTAAGTTATTGGTGATAATTTGGAGAATGGGATGTCAAAATAGCTGAAAATGAAGCGTGACAATCTGTAACGGAAATGACGTCACGGGTGGGGAGATGTAAACATGGGAGCGCTACTGCAAAATAAAAATGGGGCGCAAAGCCTTAAACTTTCAAAAAACCAAGACATATGACAATCGTCATATTGGCTGCCAAGCAATTGGTCCGAATTTTGGCCCGACGACGGTCGATGGTTCCAGGGCATCCCAATAGCTCTCAGAATTTCAAATTTTTGACTACTTATTGCTGTGGGATATTTCAAAGTCGGACGACGATTTTTGTAAATTTTGTGACTGCCGCTGCGCGGCCATCTAACGAGATTTTTTAAAACTAAGATCGAGGCGTGAGGCAACCTTAGCGTACCCGAATCCAAATTTTAGTGTCAATTGATACATTTCAATTTTTTGTCCAATAGAGAGCTATAAAAAAATTCCTATAAAAACATCTATTGAGATAGATGCAGAAAACATGTGCCGCTTTAATAGAATAACGCACTTTACTATAATTTGACAGAAGGTTAGTAGGAGGTTAGTAGTAAAAGTGGATCCGAGTACGAACGATTGTTCATAATGTTGTACCGAAAAATCTCGATGTAATCTAGTCTTCATTCTATAAATGACACAACTGTCTACTTTTGTGGACAAATAGTATAATTTAAAATTTGACCTCATAGGACGATAAGCGATAAAAAGTCGGCACTCGGTGCCTACCCGTATTAACTTCGTTGTTCAATTGCTAAGATTAATAAAAACCAAGAAATATGACAAACGTTATATTGGCCGCCATTTTGAATTTAAAAATTAAAAAACATCCAATTTTAACGATATATGTACTACCTAACTTACAGCCGAGTTAAACCCAGCTAAAATACACGTAAACTCAAATAGCCCCCTTGTTTTGGGCCACTCTGTATACGCAATACGCACACAGGAAGTTGTTACGCTAGTGGAGGAAACTACAACGTATAGCACTCTTTTATATTCTTCTTTTTTACAGATGAAATTCGCAAACAACTAGTAAATTCCGAAACAAAGCTGGTTTTTACTTTAAACGAATTGTGGTCAAAATCGAATCAAGCAATCCAAGATTTTAAATATAAGGTTCCGGTTATTGTGATTGACGATAAGGTGAGGTCGTAAGTAAATATTATGGAGAGTATTTCAACAGCACAGGCACAACTTGCAATAAAGTCCTGATATTATTTTAGTCAGTGGCGCGTTATGCGATGGACAAAATTGGGCCTTACCAATAGTAAGGGGTAATTCATTGCCCCACTCCAAATTACCCCCGATGAAAAATTTGTGAATTCAACACTGTGTTCGCACTTCTGAATGATAAACAAATACGTTTGATAAAAAATTAATTGATTAATAAATCATTTGTGTTTGACACACAATATACCCACCCTACCCCCCACTTGGCACCACCACTGTATTCGTGGGATAACAATGACTAAATAATCAAATTTCGATTTTTAGAACAACCAGTCGGCTCCAACAAATGCAATCAAATTCGAAGAAATTTTAAACAAATGCGACCAAAACGATTATAGAATTGAAAGTAATTTCGATGACGTCATTCTTTTACCTTACTCGAGCGGTACTACTGGTGTACCAAAAGGTGTGGAGTTAACCAACAAGTCAGTAATTTCGAATTTACATCAGATGAGAGTTACAGGATTTAGGATACACAATGAAACTGAAGGTGAAAGAAAAAAATCGATTACGATACTCTATTCGATTTCATAGTATAAGTATACATAGTATGGCATTGCGCAGATTTTGTAACGTCGTAATGACGTCAGAATGGGTCAACACAACGCAACGAGACGAGAGCGACTTATACATACATCCGTGCTGACCCCTTCTGACGTCATGCGTGGTCTAGTATGATTTTCCTACACCCCAATGGCTATGTATATTTATACTATGGTCGATTCGAGATTAATTACTTGTGTTCAAAGATAATCATATTTTTGTCCCGATAGGCTCGTACCAAGAAGTAGTTCCTGTGTTTTTACCGATGTTTCACATTTACGGCTTAATGGTTATAACTTTAAACATGTTATCCTCGGGATGTAAGCTTGTAACTTTACCTAAATTCACCTCCCAAGGCTTAATCAACATCTTAGAAAATCATCGACCGAGCCTTCTGTTCGCAGCGCCACCATTAGGTGCGAACTAATTTATATGCTCATTTACCACTAAATTAACAGCTATTTTACAGCCCTTTTATTAACGGGTAATCCGCAAGTTACTTCAAAACACTTATCAACTGTCAATACAATAATGAGCGCAGCAGCTCCGTTGGGAGCGACCGATGTCGAAAGATTAAACGAGAAATGCTTAAACAAAACAAAAATCATACAGGCGTACGGTTTGACCGAAGCCTCCCCTTTAACACACGTGCAAACCAACCATTATAAAGGTGGTGTTAAATTAGGTGGTTGTGGTTTGCTAATTCCACAAACAGAATGTAAAGTCGTTTCGTCGGATGGTCACAGTTCGGAAGGTCTCGGACCTAAACAATCAGGAGAATTGCTTATAAGAGGCCCACAGGTAAATTTTAGTCTAAGATAAACTGTAATAATGGTCTTCCGAACTCTTCGTGGCCTTTATAAACCCCACAACCTTTTCTGATGTCGTAGGCCACGTCGGCGTCACACTCTTTGATCATTCAGAAATTTTTAAATGTTAATGGTCGCAATTCGTTATCCTTAAAAAAGTAGAGAGGAGAGCATAAGCTCCTATCTGGCAAGGTGCAGGGCTATGACATCCAACAAATTCTAAGGGTTCCCCGGTGCCCTTTTCTTTACTACTCTCTTTCTAACACTGTTATATAATTGTACTGCAAGACAGACTTACATTGGCGAGCGGTGAAAATGCGCAGATCACTAAATTGGTATTTATCCCTACCAAGAGGCGTGGCCAAATTTGCACGAACTTATCTCTATCGCTCGCCATCAGGGACCTGTGTTGCAGTAAAAACCCCTCCCTTACCAATCGCTCTTTTGCCTGTATTCAAGGCTCATTTGATTTAATTTCTTCTACAATTACAGATCATGAAAGGCTATTTTAAGAATAAAGAAGCCACCGAAGACGTAATAGATTCGGACGGCTGGCTAAGAACGGGCGACGTGGGTTATTACGATGAAGAAGATCAATTTTTCATAACCGATCGCCTCAAAGAATTAATTAAAGTAAAAACATGAAAGCCTACTGAAATAAAAGTTAATTAATTTTTAAATTGTTTAGGTAAAAGGCTATCAAGTCGCTCCAGCCGAATTGGAGGAAGTTTTGAGATGTTATCCAGATATTGAAGATGTGGCTGTTGTTGGTGTACCTCATAATAAGTATGGAGAAGTGCCGAAAGCTTTTGTTGTACCTAAAGAAAATGTTAAACTAAATTGTGCCCAAGTAGAAAAATTTGTAGAAAGCAAAGTTGCCAGTTATAAAAAGTTGGTTGGGGGAGTCGTCGTAATCGATAAGATACCTAAAAATCCGTCAGGAAAAATTTTGAGACGTTTGTTAAAAGATTTTTAATAAATTTCTATTTTTTAAATAAATGTAGTCGCTTAATGGGCTTAAGGCGACTACATCACGACATATCGAATACTGATAGATGAGGAAAGGCTACTTAGAACCCAGCAATTTTTTCTTCTTACTAGATAATGAACGAGTGCTACCTTTCTCTGACCGTCTCTGTCTGTTAATCCCTCTTCTATCTATAAATATCATCTGTCAGGTGATATTATGTCATGTCATCTCATCTCATCTCCTCTGTCAATCGTATCTGTTACCCCATTTTATGTGTAAGTCTTATCTCTCAGTCTCATCTGTCATTTAATTTTGTCTGTCAATCTCATCTGTCATCTCAGATGACAGATAGGATAACAGATGGAATGACAGATGAAATGACATATGGGATGGCATATGGAATGGCAGATGCGTTGACACATAGATTTACAGGTGTGTTGACAGATGACCCCCCTGACTTACGAAATGATATTACAGATAACCCCACCCCCACCCAGTATAGTGACAGATTAACATTTGACATACCGTCGCTTCAAAGTAACAGTAAAGCATCCAAAAAACAGACAAAATATGGAGATATCTGTATTTTGGCATTTTAAATAATGCCTGCATCTAATGGAACACTTAGTTATACTTTATGACGTCATATTACTTTTGTACAAGCCTTAAGTTTGCGTTGCAAAACTGTATTGGATCGTATTTTAAGAGTATTGAAGTGTATCTTTTTTTGAATGTCCTCCTGTTGCTATGAGGCGACAATATAGTAACTATAGTGACAGATCATCCCCACTCCCCATCTCTCTAAACCAATCTCTGAAAATGACATTGACGTATGTAAGGTTACAGATGACAGACCACTCCCCATTTCTCCAAACCAATCCCTATCCTACTTCCCCCACTCCTCATTTATCTATCTCTTTTTCTATATCACTGTCTCTTTTGGACCTTACTGCGCATTTCCGATGATCCATGTGTACTTTATTGTATGAATTCCAATTCTAGAATCTAATACACCCTCCAAATGGGCTTATTGAAGCCCTAACTAAACTTGTTACTTAATATTTATACAGGGTTTTCCACTAAAAATGGCCCACCTTTGGAACTTTGAAATTGGATGTCGTATAAATTAGTATTTTATGTAAGATCTAAATCATTAAATTTGAAAGCTTTACTATAGGCAACTTAACTCTCGGTGGTGTGTCATTACTTTTTTAGAGGTGGCACTGATGCTTATAAAATTTTAAATAATAAGTTGACTCCAATTATGTGACCTAAAAGTGTCCCTCATCTAAGGTTATAGTCCAAAAACCTCTCCAAATATTGGGTGTTGATGTGTACTGATATGCTACTAGACTAAAAAACAGCATAAAAAGTACAACAATGAGATATAAGAATATCGCCTGACCCAACAACGTTACTATTTTTTAAAGGCGAAAGTTCACGGACGATTTTTGACTTTAGACTCTAAATTCCAGCTGTTTAATACTATCGAGTGAGGGATTTTTATTTAATTAAAATTTTTATTCTTTTTATGTCCAAAAGACTTAAAAAATTTTTAAAAATTAATTCAAAATGGCGGTCAATATTATAGTGATTATTCCAAATAGCAGTTTTTCCCTTATAACTTGAACGGTAATTATTATTATAAAGATATAAAAACGGCATTCTATAGCCAAAATATGAGGCTTTAGTCCTAATTTAATAAACTTTTAAAAATATTTATAAATTGCCTAACTTTAAAGCACTCTATAGGACTCAAATTGGTTAAAATTTAAAATTTGTTTTCTCAGAATCGCCCCATGCCTTTTAGTTTGTTTTTGCATATATTATAGAAATCGTGTCTGTTAATCGAACAACACTACTTTATTTTGTTAAATTTTTTCAGGACCGGAGTTATGATTTTTTGAAAGTCAAAATTTCAAAAATCGATTATTTTTTTTCTAATTAAAATGATAATTTGAAAGTTGATACATATATTAATCTTATAAATATGTATTATTTAACACTATTTTTGTTTAAAAAACGCTTTCAATTAAAACATAAATTCTAAAAATGGCGACCAATATTATAGTGATTGTCCCACTAATTGCCATGATTATAAACGACAAATAAAGTTATTCTCGAGAATAAAATTTATATTTTGTAGACATGGCAACTTAGCAACGTTACAATGTCAAACTTTGACATTTGAATATAAACAACCCAAAAAGAACTTAACCTCAAATTTTGATAATTATTTTCAAGCGCCAAACTTTGACATTGGAACGTTGCTACGTTGCCATGTATACAAAATATAAATTTTATTCTCGAGAATAACTTTATTTGTCTTTTATAATCATGGAAGTTGGTAGTTTTACCCTTGTAACTTTGACGGTAACGATTATTATAAAAATCTGAAAACGGCATTGTAAAGCCAAAATATGAAGCTTTAGTCCTAATCTAATCAGTTTATAAAATGGTTCCTAAATTGCCTACATTTAAGGCTCTTTAAGGGGCTCAAATTGGTTAAAATTTAAAAATTTGTTTTCTCCGAATCGGTTCATGCCTTTTTGTTCGTTTTTGGCTATATTATAGAAATCGCGCCTGTTAGTCAAACGAAACTCATTTCATTTGTTAAATTTTTTCAGGGCCGGAGTTATAATTTTTTTAAAAAGTTCAAAAATCGATTATTTGTTTTCTAATTAAAATGAAAATTTGAAAGTTGGTACATACATTAATCCCATAGATATGTATTCTTTAAAACTATTTTTTTTTTTAAAAAGCTGCCGGTTAAACCAGAAATTCGGAAAATACTAACTTTAAAAAAAGACACCCTGTATATTTTTAAGTATTTTGAAAGCTCGTAAAATTCCCTCTTAGATGACACTAAACACTTTATATTTTATCATTCTATTTAGTCGAATATGACACTAACTCTCTTAATTTAAATGAAACACCCTGTATATTTTTGAATAATTTAAAACACCATAAAATACATACGAAACACTCCTGTTATGGCCACATTAGTATTTTAACAAAATAACAAATCGTGTTTTTATTTTTTATAACTTTGTGGTGTATTTATTATTTTATTTTGATTACTTATCTCGCAATCACCAGGTTGTTTTGGGCTAAAAGTAGGAATCTTCTTCAGAGACTTGATTGGTAAATTTGTTTGTTTTTTACTTCTGTGGGATAATTATAATAATAACAATAATAATAAGCGATAAATCTAGACACAAGCTTCTATTATCACATTATCAGTACTACAGTAGCTATTGGCTGTCTCATTTTGACCATAGTCTAAATAAAATTTATAACAAAACAAGTTCAAAGATCGATTTTTTCAAATTTTAAAAATTTTTGTGTATTTTTCCTTAATTAAAGTTTTCAATTACAATTATTAATTTCAAATTTTATTTAAAATGTCCAAAAATTTTAATTTTTTCCCCACTTAAAACATTTTTGCATTTTAATTTGATGACCAAGGTCTACAACTCGATAATTAAAATGATATGAATATGAAACACAACAAAGTCTGGATAATTGGTTTGAAAGTTGACCTTCTGAGTGTAAGCATGGAAATTATTCCTATGATAAATTATTAGCCGTAGTTCTCAACAAAACAGTATTACATCGCGTCTAACGATGGCTACATTTACTAAATCGAAATATTTTTTAAATTCGAGAATTGTTAATTCTAGGACCGTTAATTTATTTTTTAAACAAAAGTTACTATTTTCTTCGTTATCGGAAGTTAATGTTGTCCGTTCTAAATTACCAGATATCGCTATACCAAATATTCTAATCAACGATTATATTTGGAGCGGTCTCGATAGGTGGAATAATAAAATCGCTTTGGTAAATATAAATATTTATTTTTAACCATTCTCAAGCTGAATTTTTATATTGGATGTTAGAAATCCTAAGCTTTTACTTCATCCAGTTTTAATTATTGATATTTGAGTACAATTGCACAAGTGTCCAATTACATTGGAACACGCTGTATATTTTTACAAATTCCGTATCTAAATTTTACCAGGAATTCAAATATGTAAAAATATATAGGGTGTTCCGTTTGAAAATAACGAGTTATGGTCATTTGAAAATAAGTAAGTTTGGGTCACCTTAATGAACACCCTGTACAATTTAATAAACTTTTTTAATGTAATAGCATAGAGAATAGTCATAACTATCTAGGAAAAAAATTTCGTTATTATTCCTTGAACAACAGCTTTAGTACGATTTTTTAAAGCAACACATGTTGCTAAAAAATTTAGAGAAAAAAATTAATAACTTGGCAACACCGCGGATAAATTAAAAAAAATATTATGACCATGTAGGCGACTTAATTCCAAGTCGAAATATAGAAAAATATACAGGGTGTGCCATTTAAAAAAAATTAAAATGATCTTGCCGAGCAGTAATACAACACCCTGTAGAGATTAAAATAATTTTAAGTTATGCTCCTTAAGGAGTTGAATAACTTTTGTATTTAAATGTATGCCTTATTTCAAATGGGTATGGAGCTATCGAAGGCGATTGCTTCAATGAATCACCCTGTATATTAGGACGTTCTGTACCAAAATTCAGCTTCATATTTGCTTGCCATTTTATACCTTTTAATAAATATTTGAGTTATTCCATAGGAATGTGCAGAAACTGGAAGACAAATTCGTTATTCGGAATTGCATCAAAAGTGCAATGCTCTTTCGAATTTTTTGCACAGATTTCCAAATTTAAAATTTAAGGATACAATAGCCGTAATTTTACCAAACGTACCAGAATTTCCAATCGCCGTGTTTGGGGGTATTCAAGCTGGATTTAAAGTAACTACAGTTAACCCTATACTTACATCAGGTAAGACGTTTTGATTTGTTTATTCTATAAGATTAGATACGTATAAATAATTTAAAAAACTAAATATTTGTATCAAGGTGTCCCAACACTTTGTGCTTGACAGATTGTGCCTCTAGCCTCTGATATAGAAAAACAAGATGTAGTTGTGCTCGAGATAGGAACTAAATTTTTTTGAATGGAACACCTTGTATATTTTTATATATTTGCATTCTCCTATTAATGGCTATCAAAATGAGTGGTGGGTCGAAGGGTCTACAATAGGTGTAGGTCGAGATATTGTCCATTCTAAATAAAAACTAAATATTAGTATACAGGGTTTCCCAACACCTAAAGTTTTGTGATTGACAAATTGTGGCTCTAGCCTCTGATATAAAAAAAAACAAAATGTAGTTGTGCTAGAGATACAGACTAAAGTTATTATATATTTGGATTCTCTTATTGATGGCTTTCAAAATGAGTGGTGGGTCGAAGGGTCTACGATAAATCTAGACCGAGATATTATCCATTTTAAGTCAAAACTAAATATTAGTATACAGGGTGTCCCACTACAATAAACAATTTTAATGTCGTCTTCTTCTCATTTCAGATGAAATTGCTAAGCAGTTAGTAAATTCCGAAGCCAAATTAATTATTACATTGGACGAATATTGTCCAAAAGTGAAGCAAGCTTTAAAAACAAAACTACCAGTAATATCAATCAAACATCAAGTAGGTATTGTAAAATAATAAAGACAAATTAATTTATAATTTAATTTATTTTTAAGCAAAGTCATTTGCCCGAAGATACAATCAGTTTCGACGAAGCCGTATCCGGAGATTCCAAGTTAAATTTTAATGTTGCAAGTAAAACTGAAGATGTGGCGTTTCTTCCATATTCCAGTGGCACCACCGGTGTACCCAAAGGTGTTCAAATAACACACAGAAACTTTTTAGCTACACTATATCACGTTAGAATTGAAGAAATTAGACTAGCACTACCAGCCGATGGTACGTATTCAGCAATTCAGCAAGAACCGCACTCGGCATAGTGTGGACGCAGCTTTACATCAAAAATTGTCTATTTGACCTTTTTAACTATTTTTTTTGTTTCAAGGTACACACCAAGATGTTCTTCCGGCAATTTTACCGATGTTTCACATTTATGGAATGATAATTGCCTTTAGTTTGCTCTCATTTGGATCAAAACTCATAACGATACCGAAATTTACGCCGCAAATATTTCATAAAGTTTTAACAAAAGAACCACCGCGTTTCCTGTACACGGTACCACCATTAAGTAAGACACCAATTTGATTAGAGAAAAATCAAAACTTAAATTTTTTAGTTCTCCTCCTCATCAACAGTCCACACTTTCAAGCGACTTTGGAAAATTTGGAAACAATTTTATGCGGTGCGGCACCATTAGGGGCGTCCGATTTTGATCGTTTAAGTGAGAAGACTAACGGTAAAGTTGCCTTGTTACAAGGGTACGGTTTAACCGAAACTTCTGGTCTTAATACCCACCAAACTAAGCACCTTCCGAACGGAGTTAAATTGGGCGGATCTGGTGTGGTCGTGTCTAATTCGGCTTTTAAAATTGTACCACTAGATGGTAATTCTGAAATTGGTCTGGGACCTCACCAGTCGGGCGAAATATTACATTATGGACCACAAAATATGAAGGGTTATTTTAACAATCCCGAAGCTAGTAAAACAATTTTTACTTCTGATGGATGGTTAAGAACTGGCGATATCGGTTACTACGATGAAGATGATCAATTGTTTGTAACCGACAGACTTAAAGAACTTATTAAGGTAAGACGCCATCTACATTTTTAAATTTACACGCCCACTTAACTCCACATTTTAATTTCCCGCCATTTTTATTCTGATGTGACGGCACATCCGGTGGAGAACTCGCTTAGGTATACTACTTGCGTCTTAAATAATTAATTAAATTTTTAGGTTAAAGGGTTTCAAGTTGCTCCGGCCGAATTGGAGGAACTTTTGAGAACACATCCAGATATTGAAGACGCAGCAGTTATCGGCGCTTCCGATTCCCTTTCTGGAGAGGTACCGAAAGCTTTCGTGGTCGTTAAAAAAGGTTCGAATATAACTTCAACTGCGGTACAAGAATTTGTAGCTGCCAAAGTGGCCAAGTATAAACAATTGAAAGGAGGTGTCGTTATGGTCGATAGTATACCAAAGAACGCATCCGGAAAAATTTTAAGAAGACAATTGAAAGAACTGTAAATATTTTTATTAATAAAATTAAAAGCTGGGGATTTTTTGATTACACTATTTCTGGTTTTTATTTATTTTATTTTAATACAGAGGTGGAAAAGTTTAGGCAACTTTTTACCAACCCGAATTCGGATGATGTTTAATTTTTAAAACGCTATAACTTGCTTAATATTTATTATAGAAGGACGAAATTAAGACAAAATAAGAGGTAATTTTATAAGCTTCAAAAAAGATTATTACGAAGTTTTCGCTAAAATTATTATTTTACGAGTTATGCTCAAAAAACGAAAGCGAGCGATAAATCACGAGTTGCGAATAGAGCGTTCAGTGTTCAAAATGTCATAACTCGCTTAATATTTGTCATAGAGATACTGCAAGGAAACCAAATTAAAGGACATTTTATAAGCTTTAAAAAAAATTATTTCAAAGTTTTCGTTAAAATTGTTATTTTACGAGTTATGCTCAAAAAACGAAGGCAAGCGATAAATCACGAGTTGCGAATAGAGCGTTCAGTATTCAAACCACCATAACTCCCTTAATATTAGTCATAGAGGTACTGAAAAGAAACGAAATTAAAGGAGATGTTATAAGCTTTAAAAAAGATCTGAACGAATATTTCATGATACTGAAAACTTTTTCAATTATTCAGTCCTAATATAAAACTTTGGCAAAAGTCAGCTCTACAAAGCAAACTAATATTTTTAAACATTAACTAACAACTTTTAGTTAATTCAACGATTTACAGAATTAACTGGAGGATCTCTCCATTTAAAATCTTCTTGTTGACGAACGTACACAAACCAATAGCACAAATTGAGAAAAGTAAACGACATCGGAAATAAAACTCTTGCAGCACGATCGATGTAAGATACGCTATTTATATGTCTCGCAACATGATGACCTTGATCGTCGATTTCTACAATACACAGTTACTTAAAAGGCACTACAAAATGTTTCGAATTACCTAAAGCTGCAGCTTCGCGTTGCCGTTGCTTCCTGAATTCATTATTACCCATTAAACAGTACATAAACTGTTGCCATTTCGGTAACCGAACTTCAGTTTGAGTGGTTCTTTCCATCGTTAGAACTGGCGGCGTCGTTTGAATGTGTATAGATAAAGAAGACTTTCGATTTCCATAGTGCAACATGGGATCCTACACAAATTAGCAATGAAGCAACAAAGTATAGCTCGTTCGATCAGAGAAAAAAACCTTAAGAGGGAGGTTTCTAACGAACGGGCGAGAAAGTTGATATTTAGACATTCCGCTCGTAACCGTTAGCGACTTTATTATCTGGTTGATATCACTAATAGTCATAATTCCTAATAGGGTAAGGTTCAAAGAAGGCACTGACATATTTGCATATAGGAAATAAGTGCCTAATTAGTGAGAAAAGTTTAATTGAACTTGGTGTAATTAAAAAAACAACGCATATTGGGTAAAAATATAACAAATATGTCATTGCCTTCTTTGAACCTTACCCTATCAGGAATTATGACTATTAGTGATATCAACCGGATATGAAAGTCGCTAACGGTTACGAGCGGAATGTCTAAATATCAACTTTCCCGCCCATACGTAAGAAATCTTAATGGAGAAAAGGCTCTTCTCGAACCGAATGAGCTATAACTGAATTCTTTATTATTTTACATTATAAATTGGGCATATGAAAGAGTTTCTTCGTTGACATCCAGAAGCGATTAAATTCTCAGTAATTAATTCCGGCGAAAGAGTTCCGATGAGCTCCTCTTCACTTTCGCAATCCTCCCATTCGTCTTCGTTAACGTGCACTTCGCCACTTCCAACTTTGGTAAAATAATGAACGCCAGCAAATTCCAAGAGGGTCGCGATGCAATAAAAGAAACTCATCAAAAGAAACCAATCTAAAGCCGTAGCGTAGCGCACTTTAGGCAAGTCGGTTCTCGAATCTAAGCTGATTGTTGATAAAGTTAAAACTGTCGTAATTCCGAGCCCAACTCTATCGCTTGTCGCTTCTCTATGTATCCAAAAGGAGACCCAAGATAAGACGACTATGAGGATACACGGGACGTACACTTGTATGAGGAAGTACCCAGTGTGGCGTTGAAGGTTGAAAGATACTTGCAAAACAGAAAAGTCGCCTAAAATTAAATTGTGTGAGATTTCGTATTAAGAGGGAAAAACCCATGGCTTGAGCAACGTCGAAGGTATAACAATACACTCGATCGTAAGATCGGTGTTACATTTAGCGCCCAACGTAGGGCTTTTAAAGCTTCTATAACCTCTTCCCCCTACATTCTAACCCCACGTTTGGACTTACATTTGGCGCCCAACGTGAGGCTTTAAAGCTTCCAACACCACCCCCGTCCTTGGTGCATTCTAACCCCACGTTTGGCCTTACAACCTAGGGCTTTAAAGCTTCCAACATCACCCCCGTACCCTAGTGCATTCTAACCTCACTTTTGGGCTTAAATTTGGCGCCCAACGTGGGGTATTTAAATTTCCAACACCCCCTGTCCCCTGATGCATTGTTATCCTACGTTTGGCTCACATTTGAAGACGAACCCATGGATTTTTCTCTTTTGAATTTTGCTCTTACCTTCACGACGTGCGAATGTAAAATTGCGAGATGGATAACTCATGAGATCAAATTGAGATAAAGTCATGCCGCTTACAAAATTAACGCTCGCTTCGTTTTGCCACTGATAAACCAATTCTCTCGCAGTGTAAGCGTCTTAAAATAAAATCCTTTTAATAAGGTCCTGTTGAATAAGTTAATAATTTTTACAGAAACTTACAACTACCAAATATAAGCGGACAAGATTGTCTATCCATGGGAAAATTTCTTAATTCCATAGGACATTTAGCTTTAATAGTCAGTCTAAAACAAAATCCAAATTCACATTGTGACGATTTATAAATTGAAAAAAATAGTACATTGTTTTATTAGGAGAGAAAGTACTATTTTGTGTGACAAGACTGTGATTAGCGGATGAGTGAGCGTCAGTCGCTACGCTCGCTCGAAAATGATACTTTTTCTCCTAATAAAACAATGTACTATTTTTAGAGTTTCACCTCATCGAATATAAAATATCTCCATGCTGACTAATACGTAATAACTTATTAGGAACTGTAATTGTGTGCACGTAGGAGTTTTTTCCATTGTAAAAGTACGTATCTGGTCTCCATATACGTTCGAGCATTTTAATCGAAAGTGAAAGAGATTCAATTGGACCCATGAAGGATAATCTTTGATCGCGCCAATATTGACGAAAGTAGCAATCCATTGAATATTCCTGAAAAGAACAATTACAGTTTTTTTTCAGATAAATTAATCGACGATTTTACCATGTCCAATTCGGATACAGGGCCCATACTGCGAATCAGTATATTCGTTTGTACGACTGTTGGTTTACCTAAAATTACGTCGAGTTAACAATAAGTTATGTGATGCTCACAAAACCTTTTGATGTCCTTTTAACATAGTTGCGTGTGACATACTTGGAATTATTGTCAAATATTTAGAATTTGACTTTATTTAAAAGTGCACAATGAAAATAAAAAATTTTACTAGGTTAGTTTGCAATTTCGTGAGAATTTAAGTACGGAAAAAATTAGAAAAGTTAATTCGCCTCGAGAAAATTCGAGAATCAAAAGCGATTACTTTTGGGTATCAATACAGGGTTGGACTAGCTTTTACAATTTAATATTAATATTTGGAAAGTGCACTATTTATTTTGACTCTATCTATGACTTCATAATTACAGCTAATTACATTGCTAATCATTAATTCAAAACTTACAACATGAGTAACCAGAGTTGTATTTCTCGATATACCTATACCCTTAAGGGTAGATTTTATGAATATATTTTATTAAAAAAGTTGGAGCTTATAGACCCATCTACAAATTACTCCTATGAAACTTTCCTCTCAATTCACTAATTTTCAAATTAGAGTTCATTTTATCAACTACTACTAAATTGAATTACGTTCTATGTCAAGGGGTTTTGGTCTCTTTGCTATATTTCTGTAAGGGTAGCCTTTATGAAAATATTTTATCAACAAAAGTTGAAGCTTATAGGCTTTTCTACAAACTACTCTAAACAAACTTTCCTCTAAACTCACTAATTTTCAAATTAGAGCTCATTTTATCAACTACTACTAATTGAATTATATTCCGTGTCTAGATGTTTTGCTCTCCTCGCCATATTTCTGTAAGGGTAGCTTTGATAAAAATATTTTATTAATAAAAGTTGGAGCTTATAGACCCATCTACAAATTACTCTTAAGAAACTTTCCTCTCAATTCACTAATTTTCAAATTAGAGTTCATTTTATCAACTACTACTAAATTGAATTACGTTCTATGTCAAGAGGTTTTGGTCTCTTTGCTATATTTCTGTAAGGGTAGCTTTGATAAAAATATTTTATTAATAAAATTTGGAGCTTATAAACCCCTCTACAAATTACTCTTCAGAAACTTGGTTCTCAATTCACTAATTTTAAAATTAGAGCTGATTGATTGATCTATATTAACACGTATGTGAGCCTTCTAATTTTCTTGCTTAAGGATAGTTTAGGTTATAAAATTTATTTACAGAAATTGAACCCAATAGCCTCTTTAACATTTTTTTAAAATAAACATTTTCTAAATTTACTAATGTCCAAATTAATGTTAATTAAACCCACGCTAAACTATTAACCGTAATTGCAAACTTTTAACCAGTGGCGGACTTGCTCATTGCTCATTATAGCTCCAATAGGAAGAATTTTAGTATTTCATTTTAACAAGTTGTGTAGCAATAATAAATCATTTTAACACTAAATATTTATAAACATTTGTCAAAATTCAAAGATTAACGAGTATACACATAATTTAAAAATTTCTATTATTTTGTGGACAGATAAAAAATGAGGACACCGTAAAATATTTAGGTGCAAACCGTTTCATTAATAAAATATCCATTTTTACACGTAACAATTTTGATCGAACCTAATAACTTAAGCTAAAAGATAAGTTTTTTTTTAAAAATCCGTTACCTTTGCCGTGTGTAGGAAGATGTGAACTTTCGTAATTTTTCAAAAGGTTATCTAAGACCATTGTAATATTTTTACTAACACCATCTACGAGAGGCGATCTTTTCGTTAAATATTTTGTGCCATTAACCAAATTGTCCATCAATAGTTCTTGAGACGTCGCCTCAAGTATTATGTTTGAAAATCTATAAATGAACAATAAATGAATTTTTGATTATAAATGGTAACTTGAGAGGTTTTTGTTGACTTAATTTTGTTTACCTACCCTTAAAAATCAAATTTTTGTTATTTTTATCGAGTAAAATTTTAACTTTTTCCATTTCAAGAACAACGGATGTGGCAATACGAGGAATTTTTCTCCGCCCGTCAAATCTTGTAATTTTGTATTTTCATTAATTAAAATGTAATTTTATGTCTTCAAAAAGCTAATTTTACGAGCTTTCAAAATATTATAAAATACTTATACAGTGTTTTCGTAAACATTTTGATATTTTTGTAATTTCCGGTTTAACGGCAAGCGTTTGTTTACCGAAAATACTGTCAAATAATAGATATTCATGGTATTGATACATATATCCATTTTCAAGTTTTCATTTATATTACAAAAGAAATTAGAGATTTTTGAAATTTCGACATTCTAAAAATCATAACACCGAAGCGGCTCGACAGATTTCGATAAAAATTTATATTTCTATAGAGAATTATGTTGTCTATAACATATTCAAATATGAATAAATCGGCTGGACCAGTTTTTGAGAAAATCCATTTCAAAATTTAGACCTACTTTGACCCCTTAAAGATAGGCAATTTTAAAACAATTTTAAAAATCGACTTAGTTAGGACGAAAGCCCTATTTTTTTACTACAAAATGCCTTTTTAAAATTTTTATAATAATAATTATCGGCCAAGTTATAAGGGAAAACATACAAAATGGGACAATCGTTCTATTGACCGCCATTTTGAATAAAAAAAATTTTAATTTCTTTTTTCAATTGAGGCTCACGTGTACTATCTTATAGTCAAGTTAAAATGAATTTGACCCAAATTTGCAAATATGAGCCCAAAATAACCACTTTATCAAAAGATTTGATGGGCGGGAAAAAGTTCCTCGTATGGCCACACCCGTTGTTTTTAAAGTTGGTTACACACAATAATAAAGTAGATGAAGAAATAATTAAATAGTTTGTAACTTGCTCGATTTACCCACAATTAATATTGATGCAGGATGAATCCAAATGCATAATGTATCTTACAACTGTACCGACCTCTTGCACCCTTAAAACCTCAGAGGATTTTAACTTCATACATTTAAGGTCCTATTGTTTAGTTTTCATGGTTGAAATTAAGAGGACATTTAATTAACTTTCGAGTGATTTCTTGTAATTAATTTTCGGCTTATCGTTTCATAATTTATACGCTGCTCGAGTTTATTTAAATCGGAAAAATTTTCCACCCCTCCTATTTCCTCCCTTTAACTTGCAAAAGATTTTAGCTGATTTTGCTATTGTTTTGTTCACTTATGTTGTACAAGGCATTCAACGACTATAAATGACATCCTCTTTTAAACATAAGTTACCACTTTATAACGTAAAATCAATAAATTGTGATTAAATTAATAATTTGATCTTCTTGTATTTATTTCCAACTTGATGGTTTCGTGAAAGTTGAGATTTATTTAGAAATGGAAAAAAAATTACCGAAGCAAAAGTGAATTTTTCGTTTACTTAGATGCCCGTTTTATGAGGACGAAAAGCCTCCCAAGTCTAAGATTTCTAAAAAAAAAATGTTAGGGGGTCTGTTTGTCTGTCTGTCGGTAAGTGACACCTGTCAATCCACCAATCAAAAATTATTGAACAGTTTTTTTGAAATTTAAAATTGAATTGAGCGCCTAACCAAATCAAATCATTCGCATCATAGACCTCAAATCCTTCAATATTCTGTCCACCGAACTGATGCAGCTAAGCCACTCCCCTCAAATGTCCGTCAAATAAAGTTGACGCATGTCAATTCTTGTGTGGGTGTTGTAAACAGGATTTTCAAAATTCAACCAATAGAAAAATTCTATTCAAATATCGCGCGCTTTTTTTGCGAGTGGCTTAGCTACATCTGTTCGCTGGACAGAGATTAGTCCACTCAAATAAGAGTTTAACCTCGGAATGAAACTAAATATTTGCATAAACCTAGGTTTTTACGTTCTAAAGACTTACCATTCCCTATACCTATCGTTGATACTTTTAACATTATTCTAGTATATCCTATATAAGCTTGCGCGCCTCCCATTCTCGGAGCTATATTTCGAGAACGGTTGATAGCATAAAAAAATAAATCAGATCACATTTATAGAGAATTTTATGATCTACAAGTTTTATACGAACCTCTAATGACGTATGATGCATATTAAACGAGATATTTGCAAAAAACTATTGTAGTGACCTTTAACATTGAATATCTTGACAAGCGGGCACAAGACTGTATGAGACTTTTAAGCAAGTCTTTAGAACCTAAAAATATAGGTTTATGCAAATATTTAGCTTTCTGACTTTAATTCCTAGGTTAGTCCTCTAAAGTTTCATCTTTTTTGACTGGACTATTCCTATTATTTATAAATTGTGTAAATAGACCAAGCGTGCCAATTTTACTATAATTTCATACACAACAAAAAGTACTTTTCTAAAGCTTTTTGATCCAAGTATAGTCTTTAAATTAATTTCAAAGGCTTCTCTTGCCAAACACTAAAAGTTTTTAAACTTTGTCCTAATTTATTGATTCACCCTGTGTATGACTACTACGTAAAGTACCAATTTGTTAAAGTAATTGCAAAAGTGTGAACTAGCACAGTTGATAAAATAGGATTAAGAAAAGTTTCTTTTAAGAAAACTAGAAGAAAAAAAGGAAAATTAAGTATTATTTATTTACACAAAGTGAAAATCCAACTAAATAGATATTTATAAGTTGAAACAGTCGTAAGAAAATAAAAAACAAAGATTTTCCATTTCCTTTTTTTCCCTTTCTTAATTACCGTCATATAAAAAAAGTCGAGAAAACAAAGGGGTACGTATTCGTTTTAGGAACTTCCGAATCCATCTAAATAGTAAAACCTAACTGCGTGTTCGTAAGTTGCTGGGTAATAACTATTTTAGAATTATTCCCTGTTAAAGTGGAAATTACAATACAGGGTTATTTTTTAAGAGGTACTAACACTGGGATCTCGGAAACCGTAAGAGTTACGAAATTGGTTAAATTAGTAAAACTTTGCATGTTTTGTGAACCTTTAAGAATCCGTTTAGGAAATTCCAAAATTCAAAATGGTTTCCGAGATAAAAAAAAAAACTGAAAATTGGCAATTTCGTTTTTCGACTGTAGTTTCAAACCGGCTTACTTTAGAAAAAAAATTATTGAGACAAATTTTCAGGAGGTCAAAAAAGCTATGAAACGATACGAAACTCGACTTTTTATCACATCGACGGTATTCGTCGAGACGTTCAACAAGAAAATGAAAAGTTGAACGCCGCGACGCCTAGCGTCGATGTGATAAAAAGTCGAGTTTGTTATCGTTTGATAGCTCTTTTGACCTCCTGAAAATTTTACCCCTAGAATTTTTTTTCTAAAGTAAGCCATTTTGAAACTAAGGTCGAAAAACGAAATTGCAAATTTTCAGTTATCTCGGAAATTATTTTGAACTTTGAAATTTTCTAAAATTTTCACTTAAAAAAATCACCCAGTATTGTTTAACACCTTTGCAACCCCGTAAAAAGTTTTTAAAGCAGTTTTTTTTAAATATAATGAAACAATTGAAGTGACAAATTTAGCCACTTGAATAAATCGTAATTTAACCACTTCAACCCTTTGAGAATTTTAATTGTAATTTATGTGAATTTTCCGCACCATCTTGTTTAATTAAATAAGAAAGTATAGACACTTTTTGAAGATACTTAATTACGTTTTAAAAAATATATAAAATAAATCTCGAGCGTTGAAGAAAAATTTAGTTACACTTTTCACCCCCTTTCCTTAACTAAATTTTCTTTCAAAGTGTCTTAAAGTATTTTTAAAAGCTTTTCACATTTTTAAAAGTCCAAAATTTATTTTTTTCGAAAATTTGTCTTAAAACTATTAGGGTAGGTAGTAGACAATTAACAACTTACGTTAAAATATGAAGAAAAATGTTGAAGCGCAAAAGAGCCATTTTTATTAAAATTTGATTTGTGTTGGACACAATTCTCTACCACTAATTGATTTTGATTAACTCGAGGTTAATTTGTAAAAGGGTAGTAGGTATTAGCGAGATTTCCATTGAGGAAACGGCAACGTTAAACTGCGCGCGGTCGCGTTCTTCATTACGAAACTTTTCAAAAGTGCGGTCTCGTTATATTTGCGCATGTCTTTTATATTACGGAAATGACTGTTTTGATAAGAATAAAATTGAAAAAAGCCTAACCAAATGCATAAATTCGAAAAAAAATATGCTTATTCGCTCTTATATCGAGATCGAGAGCAACCAATCGTTCCAATTCCGACACCGAATTTTAATCGCAAGATGTAAAACGCAAAGTTGCATCGAGTGAGCTTTAGGGGTTGTTAGAGCTTTTAATTTTACTAAATGTGTCAACACATCGTCCATTAGATAAGTTAAATAAGGATCTAATTTTCTTGTTTAAAAAGGAAAATTATTTTCCTTCTAATTCGCCGAGAAAAGATTTTTTTGGGGGTGTTGCGCGCACAAAACAATTTTTCGTTTGTCTATATCCTTTTAGAGATATATAACTATTTATATCCTTTTAGAGGAATATAACTTTTATCCTTTGATACACAGATTCGCCTAACTTAGGTTGGAATTTACATAAAGAGCGATTGGTTACAGGAAATTCGACAAAATATTGTTGTGTAACTCGCAGAAAACTTTATTTACATCGATTTGTCTAGCATTACTCGACGAGTTTAAATTTAATAAATAAAAAGAGTGCAAATCCAACAAATATTGATTTCCTTTTTCGTATTTCTCAAAACAACATTAAAAGTATATATATTTTTTATCGTAGATATATCTCTTTACAGTTCTTTGCCTAACTTTTGAATTCGCCTGGAAAATATTTTTTCTATATAAAATACAACATCCACATATAATTCGTTTACAATAAACATAAATTCACTTTTATAACACTTAATAAACGTAAAAAGTTAAAATTGTGTTTTAGTGGTCACCCTGTAAACAGGGTGAATTTTTTAAGTGGTACTAACATTAGGATCTCGGAAACCGTAAGAGTTACGAGTTACGTATTTCGTTTTTTGACTGTCGATTCAATTGGATTACTTTAGAAAAAAATTTCTCGGGAAATAATTTCAGGAGGTCAAAGAAGCTATCAAACGATACCACACTCGACTTTAGCTCACATCGACGCTAGGCGTCGCGACGTTCAACTTTTTATTTTCTTAAGGCGGATTTATCTATTTTTGTAAAAATTATTCAGTAGGCTTGTCTAAACTCGGATACCACACGCAAATTTTCTATCTTGTACTTGTTTTGATTTACACAACTTTTCAGGCTATGTTATGTTACCTTATGTTAATATATTACTTTATGTTATTTTTTACGATGAAAAGGAACGACAAAAACTTATTTTTAAAGTTTTAGAAAAGTAAGTTAATCAGGAAATAAAACTACATTACTAAGATTTAATAAAGAATAATTAACTAATTTAAAATAAGTTTTAGTCGTTATTTTTCATGATAAAAAATAACATAACGTAACATAACCTAAGAAGTTGTGTAAATCAAGAAAAGTACAAGATAGAAAGTTCTCGTTTGGTATCTGAATTCAGACAAGCCAACTGAGTCATTTTCTGCAAAATAAATAATAGGTATTCTTAAGAAAAGAAAAAGTTGAAAGTCGCGACGCCTAGCGTCGATGTGATAAAAAGTCGGGTTTGGTATCGTTTGATAGATTTTTGACCTCCCTCCTGAAAATAGGTCTCGAAATTTTAACTTTTTCCAATCCAAGAAAAAGTTGTTATAATCGAGACAAAAAAATAATAATAATAAATTTTTTTTCGATTTTTTGAAACAAAATGTCTGTGTGTATGTATGTGTGTATGTATGTCTGTAACTCTGTGGAGCAAAAACTACTAAACCGATTTAGATGAAATTTGATTTTAGTCACTTTAAAATTATTTCATCGGCAAACTAAGCTTTTATAAGAAATCTATACAGGGTGTCCAAAAATAAGGTGGTTATTTTGGGCGCATATTTGCAAATTTGGGCGAAATTCAATTTTACTTGACTATACAATAGTACATGTGAGCCCTAATTGAAAATACACAATTTTAAATTTTTTTATTTAAAATGGCGACCCATAGAACGATTGTCCCATTTTGTGGTTTTTCCCTTATAACTTGGCCATTAATTATTATTATAAAAATTTAAAAATGGCATTGTACAGCCAAAGTATAGGGCTTTCGTCCTAATCTAGTCGATTTTCAAGATTGTTTTAAAATTGACTACCTTTAAGGGGTCAAAGTAGGTCAAAATTTTCAAATGGATTTTCTCAAAATTTCATCCGCCATATTTTTTCTTTTTTGGATATGTTACAGACAACGTAATTCTCTATCGAAATAGAAAATTTTATTAAAATCGCTCGAGCCGTTTTGGAGTAACGATTTTTGGAATGTCAAAACTTCAAAAATCTCTAATTTTTTTTGTAATAAAAATGGAAACTTGAAAATGGATATATATATATCAATCCCATGAATATCTATTATTTGACGCTATTTTCGGTTAACAAAACGCTTCCGGTTAAACCGGAAATTACAAAAATATTAAAATTTTTAGGAATGCCCTGAATATTTTTAAAGCTCGTAAAATTAGCTGTTACACGATACTAAACACTTTATATTTCGACTTCCGGTTTAACCGGAAATGGAATCAAAAATCTTAATTTAAATACAACACCCTGTATATTTTTTAATATGTTCAAAGCTCGCGTAAAATTAGCTTTCTGAAGATATAAAATAATGTATATTTTGAACTTCAATTTATGCCAAATTTAACAAAATGAATGAAATTTTAGAAACAATTTATACCTAAAAATTCCCGGACGGAAGCAATTTAAAAAAAACATTTTTTTTGAAAATATTTTTTTAATATCATGTAATTTACATAAAAAAAAAATTTAATACCAAAACACCGGATGAGCATGGCCATACGAGGAAGTTTTTCCTGTGCATTTCTTTAAAAGTTTATAGTTTAAAATTTTCTTTAATGTATTTCATATAAGATATCAAATTAAATTTTTATAAAAAATTTTTTATTACAATTTAATAAACTTTTAAAGAAATGCACAAAAAAATACAACAGGAAAAAGTTCCTCGTACGGCCATGCACATCCGGTGTTTTTCATATCTCTTACAGAACTCTATACAATTCTAATGGCCCATCTTATCCAGACTCACCCTGTATAATGTATTAAAACATGTAATTCCACTCTTTGGAATGAAAAAATTAATTAAATGCTGTCGTAACCACAATTTCTCTAGGTTGGTGCTATTATTCTAAAATAATTATAACTATTATGACATGTATAAAAAAGCATGTCACTATCACACGATGTTGCAAAATCACCACTCAAAGGCAGCCATTTTTAAAAATCCTCAAAATATATTTTTGTTTATAATAGGAATTAAACTAAACATTATGCATCCCTTAAGTGTGATAAAGAGTTAAAAAATAGGGTCGTAGTTTATTTTTGTTTAAATCCACCCTAACAATAAGTTTTATTTTTATTGTAATCCTAAATACCTAACCTACCCTGTAGGGCTGTAAGTACTTGTAGACTTATTTAATTTAGTCATGCTGTGTAAGCCTACTGAGATTAAACATTGATCAATATCACATCAACTTGGCTATAATTTCAAGACTTTCTACTCAACTCCAATTTTAGTGTGTTCAAATAAAAAAGAAAGAAGAGGAAGTAATAAAAAGGATTTAATTGGCTACAATATATTTCCTTTAAAAAATGAAGTTTTGATGAACTTTATTACATCATCGATCGATGTGTATCCAATTCAAAAATTATTGAAGGAAAAATTTCGAGAATTCTGATGTGGCCATAACAAGACTTTAACGTTCGTAATACAGGTAATCAAGAAGATTTCTAAATCTGATTTAAAAAAAGGAATATTATACAGAGTGTTCCATTTAAATTGAGAAAGTTCCAGTCAGTGGCGGATAACTGTTCTTGAGATACTGGAGCTGTGTTTTAATAATGATTTCTCATAAGAAAAATAAGTATTTCTCCAAATCTTTTTAGAAAACACCCTGTATATTTCAACATATATAAATAACCAATGAAATTTACTATAAAAATCATCAGAGGTGTGATAGACCTAACGACACCCGTTCTTGAGATGTTGACGCTTGATATTAAACTGATTGCATTTTTCTCCAAATTCTTAAACACCCTGTATATTTGAAGGAATAAATTTAGCTAAAGTGACTCACGTCAAATTTGATCAAAATCGCTTGTGTAGAATATCGACTTGAATTTTTAAGAATAAAAGAGGGCAGAAAAGTTTAACATTTCAATCGTGTAATTGAAATTTTCCGGTTACGTGAAAACTCAAAACTGTAATTCGAGAGAGAGAAATGAGCAATTCAAAATACAATATTACGCTCATCGAAAATGAATGCTTTTGTATGAAATTATATATCAAACAACAAACAAAACCACCACCACAAAGGGGTGTAACATACCGTAAGTTTATACCGCATTAAATTTTGCCTTTTTTTCCCTGTACCTCTCGAAAGATGAATTTATATCTTGACATCCAAATTTAATAATTTTGCCTCTTCGTGTTGTTGTCATTCAAATTAAGTTTTTGTTTTAATTTATAAGCAAATTTAAGGGCGTATAATTCGCATTATTCAGAGTGTTTTACCCAGGAAATTTAGTTTGTGTAATGAAAAGTCCACTCGTGGTCAGAGATAAATAACTAGCCCTTGATAAATAAATAAAATTAAGGAACGAGATACCAAGATGCGTCAAGACAATTTTATCCTCTTTCATTTACATTAGAGGTAAAATTAGCGTAATGGTACTCCTTAAGGAGCTAAAGCCGGGAGAGACATCGATAGTGTACGAAAACGCGCCAACTGATGGTTCCTTCTTTTTGATTCATCTACCGGTTAATTGTGACAGCTAGAAAAATATGTTGTGGTGTTCTGAAAGACAATTTTATCCTCTTTCATTTATATTAGAAGTAAAATTATCGTAATGGTACTCCTTAAGGAACTAAAGCCGGAAGAGGCATCGAAAGTGTAAAAAAACGCGTCAACTGATGGTTCTTTCGTTTTGAACCATTTCTACCGGTCAACTGTGACAGCTAGCAAAAATGTGTCGAAGGGTTCTGTAAGACAATTTTATCATCTTTAATTTGCATTAGAAGTAAAATTAGCGTAATGGTACTCCTTAAAGAGCTAAAGCCAGAAGAGACATCAAAAGTGTACGAAAACGCGCCAACCGATGGTTCTTTCGTTTTGATCCATTTCTACCGGTCAATTGTGACAGCTAGCAAAAATGTGTCGAAGGGTTCTGAAAGACAATTTTATCATCTTTAATTTGCATTAGAAGTAAAATTAGCGTAATGGTACTCCTTAAGGAACTAAAGCCGGAAGAAACATCGAAAGTGTACGAAAACGCGTCAACTGATGGTTCTTTCGTTTTGATCTATTTCTACCGGTCAACTGTGATAGTTAGAAAAATTATCTTAATGGGTTCTGAAGGAAAATTTTATCCCCTTTAGTTTATATTAGAAGGAAAATTAGCGTAATGGTACTCCTTAAAGAGCTAAAGCCAGGAGATACATCGAAAGTGTACGAAAACGCGCCAACTGATGGTTCTTTCGTTTTGATCCATTTCTACCGGTCAACTGTGACATCAGTTAGAAAAATTATGTTAATGGGTTCGGAAGGAAAATTTTATCCCCTTTAATTTATATTAGAAGGAAAATTAGCGTCATGGTACTCCTTAAGGAACAAAAACGGGAATAGACATCAGAAGTGCAAGAAAACGAGTCAACTGATGGTTGTTCGTTTTATCTATTTTTGTCTTAATTTAAAGTAAATTTAAGGGCGTATAATTCGTATTATTGAGAGTATTTTACCCGGGAAATTTAGTTTGTGTAATGAAAAGTCCACTCGTGGTCAGAGATAAATAGCTAACCCTTAATAAATAAATAGAAAGAAGGAACGCGATAACCAGATGCGTCAAAGTTAATTTTGATACATAACTCTTCTTTAACACCATATTTTTACACTTTAAATTTATAATTTAATGTAAATTATTGTACAACAGACCTGTTATGGCTTTCCATGGCCTTTGAATATTTTAGGAACGACTCGAGTTGTCCGAGAGTTCCTCAAACGTTCTTAAAGAACATGAACTCTGAATGAATATCTTTTGGTATTGGTACTGTAAAAGTGGCCACCCTGTATAATTTGAGATTTTGGTCACTTAAAAAGAACGGTACGAACTACAAGTTTAAATTGTATAAATAGTTAAATTATAGACGTCTCGTGTAGGAGAGCCCTGTCTGTACGTATACAGGGTGTTCATAATTTTCCCATAACATCTAATTAAAGAATGAGCCAGTTTAAAATATTTTTGGAAGTCAATATGGTTTTGTAAGATATAAAAAATCGTTTTGTTTTCCCTAAAAGGAAGCGACCCACACAAATCTATTTGATTACCATCCAAATTGCTCGATTAATTTTTTTTATGAAACTCATCGGTTGATGACCGTATCTATTTATCTAATTAAAACTGTCAATGGGGGATGGTAAAAAAAATTTAAACCTTTAAAAAAGAGGCCGTCGTGTATTAAACTTTCATAGTTTTCCCCCTTTGCTTTAGAAAAAAAAAGTTTATTCGACTCTGATTAATTTTGTAAATTGAAGTAAACAAAAAAGATTTCGTGTACCTTTGAGTTAATCAATTCATAGTATAAAAGCTTGGTATTTTAGTATTTCGTCTTGATTAAAAAAACCACGTTACCTAAGATTACAACAGCACTTTTGCAGAAATTGTGTTTCTTTGGCCAAATTTTTTAAATTAAAATGGAAGAAATCTTTTTTTTGTAAATTATAGGTGGTGATGTTCATCACCGAACATTCTCATGTACAGTCAGCCTCAAAATTATTGGCCACCCTGGCTATACTCCAGAGTGGTTATTAGCCAACACCGACAAAAGGACAGAAGGGGAGGTTGTGATTTATTACTTGTTGGCAAAATAAAGCTACCCCTCAATTTAAGTAGGGGGTGTTATGATGGTTTCATCCAAAATTCATACTTAACGTATAGCTAGGAGGCCATTAATTGGGAGGCTGACTGTACTTAACCTTCAAAATTGATATTTTTAAGGTTACGTAAATCAAAAAGTTCTGTAACGACACATCGTATGTTTTTCAAAAAAATTGATGTTCCAATAATAATTTACTCTTGTGAGTTGAGTTTGAAAGATGAACTCATTTAGTATTCATTTCCCTATTTCGTATTCTCTGAAAGAGTAATATGATCGAAAAAACACTTTATTTTTATTTTCTCCACGTTTTGAGTCCCCCCGAGTCCAAAAATGCAACAAAAATGTGTAACTGATGTAATGCCGTCAAATAAAAATCACTAAAGCAATTAGGACAAAAATTAGGTTCTCAAGGAAAAAATAAGCTACACGCGTGTGCTCCAAAATAGAGGGGTAATATTGGGTACCTTTTAACAAATTTGACCTACATTATTTAAACTTGGCATAATTTAATACATCTTTGGCCTTATATAAGTAGGTAAATAGTTGTTTTTCAAATTTTTAAATTCAAAATGGAGGCAAATACGACGAATGTTTTTCTATTATATCTCCTGAGATCGACTTAAATATAACTCTCTGTATGTCTATTTATTTTAATAACGGTAATAATTACTTCAAATTCTATACTTTTACTCAATTCCTCTCCCAAATTAAATTAAATACAAATTGAGTCAATTTATTTTAAAATATTAAATTACTCACATTTTTCGTACACAAATTGATTCGAAGATATTATTCAAAAAATCGAGTGATCTGTTTTCTGCAAACTAAAACTTATAATTATTGGTCTAATCACGAAGTTGTGTATTATAAAGATTAATTATACCTAACTTCGCTTTAATTTAAATCCACAATAATAAAAGTATTAAAACTTTTATAAACTTTAGGTACAATATAGTTTAGTATAAAGGGCACCTATTAGTTTATAATAATAATCCTATAGTAGTTCTAAAACTTTGTTTAAAGTTTTCAAGTACATACAGAATTAATTGTACTTGGTGAAATTAGTAATTTGTTCAATAATTTAATTAAATATACACCTACTAAAAAGTTCAAGAATTTTTAACTTTCGCCAAAGTTAAAAATTTGGCGGTATTTAATTAAAACATATTATCTACAACTGTTGAGAAACAAAAATATTTTTGAAAGAGTACGGATAAACCTAATTAATGTCTTTACGATGTTACGATATTATTATAAAATAATTTTGAATTTTGAATTACCATTGAACGGATCTCTCTATAACTTTTATATTTGTCCTATTTTTAGTGACCCATTAAGATAGTAACAACAAATTTGTTGATGGTTTCTGAAAGACAATTTTATCCTCTTTAAGTTATATTAGAGGTAAAATTTGAGTAATGGTACTCCTTAAGGAGCTAAAGGCTGGAGAGATATCGAAAGTGCAAGAAAACGCGTCAACTGCTTGTTCTTCGTTTTATCTATTTCTATTGGTCAATTGTAAGAGTTAGAACAAAAATGTGTTAGTGACTTCTAAAAGACAATTAATGTAACCCTCTTTAGAAGCAGTGACGTAACAAGCACTCGACATGCCTCTCCGGTGGTTTTCCCGACCCTCTTATCAATTAAAAGTTGCCCGATATGCCAACTAAATGTCCTTGTTCAGTGGCACTGAACAAGGGGCACAAATAGTTGATCCTCAAGAGAGGGGTCGAATACTATCACCTCAAATTTTATGTTATCATAGTCTATTACTACCGAAGAGTTTCTCAAAAATTCTATTTCATTGCTTTAAGTTGTTATCAGTAAAAGATTTCAAACCAAAAAAATATTACAAGTTTTTGAAAAATCCTCAACTTTGAGGACTTACCTTTGTTGAATATCCTGCCTCAATAGCAAAATAATGTTCCACTCATCTGAAACAAAACGAAAAGATGTTAATTATATTAGTTTTTTAAAGCAAGTAATTCTTATTTTATAAAGTAAGTTAAAACTACAAAGCTTTGTTAGATATTTCGTTTAAAACGTTTTAAAAGTAAGAAAATCCACCAAATTTCCATATCAAAGTCCTAATTAGCTTGTTTTGAATTGTTAAAATTTACTTTACAACCTCACAAATTGTTGATTGCGACTAAAATTAATATAAAAAATTAAATTTGAGAGAAAATGACAGTTGGCAAGGGCCGGTGTTCTGCACACCCTCAGCACCCCGATACGTACGCCCCTGATTACAAATAAAATTAGCGTAATGGCTTAACGAGCTGTAGCTGGGAGAGGCATCGAAAACTCGTCAACTGATTGTTTTTTTAAATACATTTCAACCGTTGAACTGTGACAGCTATAGCAAAAATGTGTTGATGGATTATGAAAGACAATTTTATCCTCTTTGATTTATTTTAGAGGTAAAATTAGCGTAATGGCACTCCTTAAAGAGCTAAAGCTAGGAGAGACAGAGAAAGTGCAAGGAAACGCCTGAACTGATGGTTCTTTCCTTTTGATCCATTTCAACCGGTCAACTGTGACAACTAGCAAAAATCAGTTGATTGAAGAAAGACAATTTTATCCTCTTTATTTTATATTTGAGGTAAAACTAGCGTAATTGTACTCCTTAAGGAGATAAAGCCGAGAGAGACATCGAAAGTGTAAGAAAACGAGTCAACTGATGATTCTTTCTTTTTGATCCATTTCAACCGGTCAACTGTGACAGCGAGCAAAAATGTTTTAATGGATCCTGAAAGACAATTTTATCCTCTTTAATTTATATTAGAAGTAAAATTAGCGGAATGGTACTCCTTAAAGAGCTATTCCCAGGAGAGACGTTGAAAGTGTAGGACAACGAAAAAGCAATTCACTTGTAGCCTGATGTTTGTTAAATTTTAAGTAGTTGTCATGAGCTGACACATTTGTCAGTTATAAAGGTTAGATTATTTTTCATTTATTAAGGTTATCGAATTTGAAATAATCTGTGATTACACATCTTCTTGTTTCGAACCTCAAAGGGATTTTTTAGCAAGATATTTTGCTACGTTAGGATTACAAGATTCTAACTGACATTTTTTTCAAAAATTGATAATTTAATTTTGCATAAGAATTCTAAATGACACATATTACTGCATATTACGATAAAAAAAGCCGATTTGAAAATTACGAATTGTCCAAATTATTTTACGAACAAAAGTTCTAACTGGAGGCTAATACATAATAGTATTTTGGTGCTTCAATTGCCTATATCTCGGCAAGTTAAATTTGTTAATTAGAACCTTGTAATACCTGCCAACAATAATTAATGAAAACAAAATATTTTTGGGGTAGCACAGGTAAGGATAAGAAGAGCGCATATCGACTCCTCGAGATGTCAGCATCCGACGTCGAGCGCCGTCGTTGCGAAAAAGCGACGCTTGCGCTTATCACAAAACCTACATTTGATAACCTGATATTGTTACAGGCTTTAACATCCTCCACAAATTTTATCCAAATTGACGTATTTTAACAAAAAATATAAATAAACAAATAAACAATAATTAGTAAAAAATGCTCAATTAAATTGAATTTAATTAAACTAAAATTATGTGATGTTAATTTGTGATCGATGTTTATTAATTAATATTGTGGTTTTTTTAAATTTTCCAACGAAAATTATTTTAATAATCAAAATGGTTAAAAGATCTCAAAAGCCATCGAGATCGCCTTTATTAATAAACAATTTAATAATAAATAATTTTTTTAATATAAACGGTCAATTTAAGAAATAAAAATAAATTTATTTTTAATTAAATTAGTGCAGTACGACGAACATGGTTTTTAGATAAAACCATACGGGCCATTTCAAATTGATGCTCAAGAAAATGCAACTAAGATATGTTTTTGTGGTTCAGTTTTGGTCTTGTTGGATTTTTTCGGGTTCCGTCGGGTAAATATATTAATTTTTATCGGCACTTGCATCGGTACTTGGGGTACTTTCGGGAGCTGTGGGTTCGGCTATCTCTTGTGCCTCTTGGGCCGGTTGTACGCTCGTAGGCTCCACAATAATTTCGGCCGATTTTGGCGTACCTCCCAACTTTTCCACGTTAATTTCTCCCGAACTAGGTACTTTCGCTGTTACCGTACCTGTAGCCGCTCCCGTAGCTGTTCCCTTTCCTGTTTCAGCAACAGTTTCGGACCCTTGAACGTCTTTAGATTCTAAACAAAATTATTTCAATTTGCGAAATTGTCAAAAAATTAAAATCTCACCTTCCATTGTGGTATAAAAGCAAAAAATAATACAAAAATGCAAATTACGAGATATCCAAATTCGATGCAATTAAGTGTTCTCAATTTGCTCATAAAATTCTAACAACGTAGAATTTATTTGCTCGTGTCAAAAATAATTTAAAAAACAAAATTTGTTACAGAATTCAAAAAACAATGGTTTCCGATAGACTGGACAACGTGACCCAAACAATTTCCAAGTTGTTGGAAGGTTACGACATTCGATTACGTCCTAATTTTGGAGGTATTTATCCTTTTACTTATACGTCAAAAATTCAAACACTTATTCAAAAAATTCAAGACTTTTTTTTTTAAATTAGAAATATTTTTTTAATAAGAGCCCCTAGTTGGGGAAAAAAGTTCAAAAAGCTGGAAATAATTTTAAAAAGAAAAGTATAAAACTTGAAAAACAATTTACTAAAAAATGCTTTTTACTTGAAATTATTGGCTTTTTTCTCTTTCCTTTTTGCTTTGTTCTCCAAAAAATGTCTTCAAGTTCGACGATACACGCGCGCCAAAAAATTTGTATCGAATTTCAATTTAATTATCATTTGCAAAAAGTACTAGTCGTTCTCACAAAAGCACTTATGCACATAATCTCTGTTAGACTAAATATTGGGTGATGTTTATAAAGAGTGTCGTAATAAGCGCGTGGTCTTTGACTTTGTTAAAGTGCCTTAAGGGCGGTATTTATGCCATTACAAATAAATGGGGTTCAGACGCATTTTTGTTCCCTACGATCTTTAAAATTAGGGGCTCTATTGCAAAAATTCAAAAAATATGTTAAGGACGGAAGGTACTCGCAATATTTGTTGAACTTAATCATTTTTTTTCTGGCTTATAAAAATTTATTTTAATTAATTGGTAATGTGAGGAATGTTAACTAGGGCTGTACTTAATATTTGTAAAATATAAAAGTTATAATCGTTATAGTTTAAAAGATAATTTATTAAAATTAATTAGATATTTACGGCTTTAATAACTGTTCAATTAAATCGGCGTTTAAGCCATGTTATAGACAATCCTTCATTCTAGGGTATGACATATTTTATAATTTTATTTAATATTTGGAAACTTATATAATTCAATTTTATACGCCTCAATAATACAAAAGTAGCCACAATAAAATTAATAAAATGACGATATACAAGTTTCCAAATAATTAATAAAATTATAAAATATGTCATACCCTAGAATAAAAGATTCTCTATTACATGGCTTAAACGCCGATTTAATTGAACTGTTATTAAGGCCGTAAATATGTAAATAATTTTAATAAATTATCTTTTAAACTATAACAATTATAACTTTTATATTTTACAAATATTAAGTACAGCCCTAGTTAACATTCCTCACATTACCAATTAATTAAAATAAATTTTTATAAGCCAGAAAAAAAATGATTAAGTTCAACAAATATTGCGAGTACCTTCCGTCCTTAAAGGTAAAGGTTGAACTTAGGGACTGGTGGTTTGGAAATTTCAATTTTTGGGGCATTATGCTTCGAAACCAGACTTGAAAAATAGGAAAAAATTGATAATGTTTAAAGTAATAAAATAAGCACGCAATACAAAAAAATTTTAAATTTAAAAACCACCAGTCTTTAAGTGTATTATTTCCCTTTTATTTAACACCTTATCTGTAGAAAAATTTGAGTATTTTGAATGATCGTAGGGAATAAACGAGACTGGTTCGACTGTTTGTAGGAACAAACCTAATGTTTAATTCATGTTGCTGCATATGGCTAAATTTTCAATATAAAATGCGACTTGGCTAAAGGAAAACGCCAAGCTATGTACAGTAGGGTGGAACTTAAAAACCGAATTTTACCGCACTTGGCCGCGTGATAGCATTTGTTTGTGAGAGGCATTATAGCTAGAGTTAGATCGCTTGAGCTGGCGTTTAATAGCTAGAACTAGATCGCTTGAACGCTACCGCGTGATTGCATTGGTCTGTAAGAGCCTTTATAGCTAAAGCTAGATCGCTTGATCGCGGCCGTTACCGCGCTTGGCCACTTGATCTCATTGGTCTGTGAAAGCCTTAAGGCTTTTGTCTTAATCGTCCTTAAGGTCGTGATCGCGATAAGTAAAACGATCTGGCGTTTAAAAGCTAAAGCTAGATTACTTGAACGCTACCGCATGATCGCATTGGTCTGCGAGAGCCTTAAAGCTGTGAGAGCCTTAAAGCTTTCACAGACCAATGCGGCCTAGGTCGTGATCGCGGTAAGTAAAACGATCTAGCGTTTAATAGTTAGAGCTAGATCGCTTGAACGCTACCGCGTGATTGCATTGGTCTGTAAGAGCCTTTATAGCTAGAGCTAGATTACTTGAACGCGGCCGTGGCCGCTACCGCGCTTAGCCGGTCGATCGCATTGGTCTGTCAGAGCCTTAAAGCTTTTACTAACCAATGCGGCCTAGATCGTGATCGCGATAGTGACCGCTGTAAGTTAATACTACAGCTTTATACTTGCATGTTCAGACAAGAACGAACTGACGTTTAATAACTAGAGCTAGATTGCTTGAATGCAGTCGTGGACGCTATCGCGTGATCGCCTTGGTCTGTGAGAGTCTTAAGGCCTGGTCGTGATCGCGATAGCGGCCTCGATAACGTAATACGACAGTCTTAAATTTTTGTGTTTTTGGACAAGAACGATCTGGTGTTCATTATAGCTAGAGCTAGATCGCTGGAAAGCGGCCTTGGTCCTACCGCGCTTTTCCGCGTGATCGCATTGGTCTGTGAGAGCATTTACATTTATGTGAAGCTTCTCGAGCCCAGCAACTTATGTTTTTTACTATTTAGATCGATTCAGAAGCTCCCAAAGAGGATACCTTTTGTTTGTTGTCTCCAAACTTTCATTAAGTATGTTCTATTTTGATTTACGGACAGACAGATATTTTCTAAAGCTTTTTATAGCTCACAGGAACCCAAAACACCCATTAAAAAACGCTCATTTATGTAGGCGCTTTTCAATAACTTCTATGACTTTATCAGAACTGGCAATTGTTCACCAGAACACCCTGTATAAGGATTCATTTTTATTTATTGACTTAGCACTGTTATTTTACTTTATTATATTTGAGTGTTTATTTTATATTTTGTTGATTTTATTGACTCATTGTCTCTTTTTCCATTTTTATCTTTAAATTCAAGAAAAATACCTAAACTCGCACTCATGGAAATTGACGTGAATCATTATCTCTGTCTACATAACTGTCTGCTATTTGGTAGAATTTACTAAATTAACTGTCTACTTCTTATCTGACGCTAAATTATTCCGTCAGTTTTCACCGGAAGTCAATATATTCTGCTCGTTTTTAATTTCAGCGTACGGCCGATATTGATATCTCTCCTAGATGTCATAGACCGTTAGGCCTATCTAGATCTATCTGACTGTACTGACATGACGAGGTTACTAAGATTTAGCTAAGTTTTAATAGATTAACAAGATCAAAGTGGTCGTTCTTTAAGAGAGCGGTTTCTAAGAAATGGGTGTAAAAGTTGATATTTAGACATTCCGCTCGTAACCGTTAGCGACTTTAATATGGGGTTGATATCACTAATAGTCATAATTCCTGATAGAGTAAGGTTTAAAGAAGGCAATGACATATTTGTATATAGGAAATAAGAGCCTAATTAGTGAAAAAAGTTCAATTAAATTTGCTGAAATTCAAAGAAAACAAAGGATGTTGGGTAAAACAATACCCTCTGTTTTTTTTAAATTTTGATGCTACAGCAAAATCAATTGCAGAGCAGTACTCCTTGAGAATTATTTGTTGACCACCACCCAGGTGTAATGTTTTTGATTTTTGTATTTTTGGACTACGGGGGGCTCAATACGTCGATTGATTAAAAACAGAAAGTAAAAAGATGCCATAAAAACTAATAAATTTTTGTTACAGGAGATCCGCTAAGGGTTGGTATGGATTTAACCATCGCAAGCTTTGACGCAATATCAGAAGTGAACATGGTGAGAAAATTTTAATTACATTGAAACTTTTGCGAAATTTAAAAATCAATCGAATCCCAAAATAACTAGCCCTAGGTATATTCGTTCTATTTATTGATTTGGCAAACTCCAACTTTCTGACAAGGGATAAAAGATTTCATCCCTTTTAAAAAAAATTAATTTAATTTAATTTGAATCTTGTCTTTGGTGATTTTAATTGTATAAAATGTTTTTTTAAAAAGGCTCTTTGAATCAAAAAATGTCGCAATCAGCCCTTAATCGTGCTGAATTATTAAAATCGACACACAATTTGATTTTCGCAACTTTTCGTACCTATACCGAGATTTTTATTACTACATACTAGCCTCTACAACTTACTATAACCACTACTAAAAGCAAATGCGAATTTAAGGACGTAAGAAGCTCTTATCCATCCTTAATATTGTTTTTTTGCCAACCCTCGAAAATAGGATAAAGTCACTTAAAGGTAAGTGCCTCGCTGTCACGAGTCGGATAGTTCTTCAGAGTCGATCCATTAAAAATTAATAATTATTATTAAACAGTTATAAAAATTAATATTTATCGTTTCTTGTTAACCTTATACGACCATATATTTAAATTAGCGTTAAATAACAGTTACAAATGAAAACTTTTCCCCACAGAAATTGTTAAACTCACGTGTAGCACATTTCAAACTTTTGCAATTAGATTTTAAAAAAAATTTCGCATTATAAGGAAAGCACCCTCGGGCTCTTCTTCATTTATTTAATAGACCTAATTTTACTATAAAATCCTATTTATTTCGTACTTCCAACAACCTCCAGGACAAATCTGTTGTAAATTGCTTAAATGTTCTTTAAAGCATAAAACTAAAAAAAAAGTATATTGTGTAATGAGGGTAATTTTACCTAAAAGGCTTTAAGAGCACACAATTTATTTTTCAAAAAAGAATAAATCGCAAAATTAAAAAATAAAAGGGGCAAGGTCGATTTGATTTTTCGATGTTATCAAAACGTGTTTAAGAACTAAAAGACTTTGTGTAGTTTTTTAAAAGCGCTCACGTCGTTAAGCTTTACGCATTTCTACATCATCCTATTATTTATAAAATAAGCTCTTTAAAAAAATTATAATCGATCGCTTTGACTTCAAAACCTAGATTTATCACAAATATAGGTCAACGAACGTACGGAGGGACATACATATGGACAAACAAACCGTTAGATGAACAGACAGATGAACAGAAGGGCAGATGATGAGATGATGTATCAAACAGATATACCGAGTGTTGTAAAAGCTCTAAATTCAACAGCACGTCACTTTTATTGATTTGTATACCAAAGATTAAAATTTAATCATCCAAACTGTATAATGACGTAGTTAAATTAATAATAATGATTGTTATATGTACAGGCTTCAACTAAAGAGGCTTATCAATTATTAAATTCGATGGATGACACAATTAACCATCCCTTATTGTTTGCCTTACTGGGACTCAGAAATTGTTACGCTTTAACAAGGATGGCTTGAATTATGCAAACTTACTTGGATTAACCTTTTCTTTTATTTAAGACGTGAATCTACCCTAAAATATGCATTCATCCCTTGCATCCTTTAATTATTTGTTTTTGGAGAACCTAAGGCCATAACGACATCATTAAACTCCAAGTATTTTTTTAAACAAAATAATCGAAAATAATCAAGTTGTTATGTCTAAATTTTGGGAAAACTATATACAGTGTGTCGCATTTAAGATGAAGACACCTCCATGTTTTCGTTATTTGAAGAAATACAGATTTGAATTTTTGCATAGTCATACAGGTTGATGGGTCACATGTTTTAAGGTATTCAACATAAAAGTAAACTTTAAACCCAGCCTACTAAGACCTCGCAAACAGAGCCAGTTTTCTTGGCAACTGAAGGCCAAAATTGAGTTCTAAACAACTTTACCTGATAACTTTTTTCCGTATCTCCAACGCGAAACAAAATATCGAGAATTGGCTCTGTTTGCGAGGTCGTAGTAGGCTGGATTTAAAGTTCACATTTAATTTAAGTACCTTAATAAATGTGACTCGTCAATCTGTATCACGGTGCAAAAATTCAAACCTGTACTCCTTCAAATAGCAAAAATATGGGGGTGTCTTCATCTTAAATGCGACACACTGTACATAGGATAAAAAATTGTTATTAATAAAAGTTATAGATAATGCAATAATAAACAAATTATCTTCATAACATTTTGCCATATCAGCAACCCTAGACTAGTTATGAAATTAATCTAAACCCTCGTTTATGTAGGTATGTTAGATTTTAATGATTTATCAGGCTACTTCAATCAATCAACAATTACAATACAATCATAAAATACAACGCGAGCAACCTATGCAGCGCACAACTCGGCCAAAGAAATTAAAAACCTATTAGAATTATTAACAGCTTTACATTCTTGTTAAGGGGGTAAGCTCCGCTACTAATTTTAATGGGTTCGGCCACCTTAAATTCCGCTTCGTTCGTCAATGAAGAATTATTTACTAAACAGGGACTTTTTACCTGAAGCGCAAAACAATAAGGCCGAGTTTTTCATTAGGAGTTTAAACTACGTTCCATCTGAACGAAGATCAATCTCATGCGCTGTACTTTTACTGTAACGTAAACGAGTTACGGCGCATGAGCTTGAACTTCGTTCAGATGAAACGTAGTTTAAACTCCCAATAAAAAACTCGGCCTAAAGCATCCAATATTACGTAATTGTTCACATATTTTAAACACGTAAGCGACCCTCGCAACAAAGTCAAAATAAGTCGTAAAACAAGACAAATAAACTCAAATCAAAATATGTCTCACAAATTGATCGTTCGGTCACTCCTGACCTCTCTACAATAATAGTATTTTTTACATCATGAGATGAAACATCAGTATTTTTCGTGAGATAGAATTTAATTCAAGAGCCGCGTAAGCGGCGAGTGAAGTAATCTTTCGAACGAAAAAAACGGATTTCATCTCGAGTCGTAAATGCTATTTTTTCTACGACGATAATTAGTACATTTTAAAATAATTCTTTTTACTAAAATTTGAACTGAGATTTTTTAAAAAGCCGCTAGATGACACCAAGTGACAGCAATGTCACTTTTCAAATAAAATTGGAATTTATTTAAATTTAAATTATAAAATATTTATTAAGTTGTATGTGCCATTTAGTATATTTCTAAATTTATCAATTAAAACAATTAATTAACTAAAATCGCAAACTTCAAGCTCGTCTTACTTAGGTCATTTTACGCCATCTATCAACATCCGCTTGTACTAAAACTTTCACTCACAAGAGACGAAATAGTTATTTATGTATCTAGAGCCTAAAAACGCTTTTAGCTCGTGATACATACAAAATTTTTCCTCCTTTTGCAAAATTAAATAAATTTTACTTGGAGTTTTTAGGTTATGTATGACAGTTGTTGAAGACACGCCTCTTTTTAAATATGTCGTACTTCTTTTTTGATTATATTGTTTCTATGTATAATTTTTTTGTTTATATACTTTCCTATGCACAATTTTTTCTGGTTATGTACTTTCGTTCGATCGAAATGACTAACTTTAGACGTGCATTCATGAAGCGTAAAGTACGATTTTAGACGCAAAAGTAGGAAAACGCTATTTTCGAAACGAATAAATGGTGACAGAATGCTTACTTTCACGTAGAGAGTAGAAAAAATTGTTTTTCTATTTCGGTACGTTAAGAAGCCTATAAGAACACTGTTTTGACGTCATAATGGTACGCTTATAGAGTCTATAACAGCACTGTTTCTAGGGAATTTTTTCAATGTGCAGCACTGCATGTTGACAGATGAATTGGACAGATTCGGACAGATTAGACTAACTTTTAAACACGAACGTCAAACTTTAGAATAAGTACTGCCAACATAAATAAATTTGCGCATCAAAATCCCAAAAACTATATTTTGACGTAACTTTAATACCATTTTTATAAAATAATGCAGAGAAATAGAAAAAATAGTATCAAAAACACGTTTCATTAGGCCCTTAACGCATTCGTCCCGTTAGAAAACGCGCGCTGCGCGCTTGTTTTCTAAATTTAGGACTCATACGTTAAGAAGGTGCCTAATGATACTTGCTTTTTAATATACTATGGCCGAGTATTTCAATCGACCCTTAAACTTAAGTGTAACTTTAAACTGACCTTCCACCAATAGAAATACACAAAATTGTAGTAAAGCTCAGCTTAACGCTATATTTAAGTTTAAGGGTCGAATGAAATACTCGGTCTATTAAAACTCGCATCAACATGGCAGAAAGCCCGTAATCAAAGTAAATCAGAGCAATTCTAATTAAAAGCTACAACGATCAAAGGTAATCAATGCAATAATGCAATCAAGCAGGCAACAAACCATCATAACATATCACCAGACGCATCGTTGGTTGGGTCCTAGCCTAATTACAATAACCAGGGCTCTTGTAAGGACGTAGATTAAATTTTGTTAATTTTTAGCCCATAACGAGCCTCTCCAGGTTTACGGGTCATTAATAAATTTATACGACCCGCAATGGGTGACATCACACTTTGAACTTGAAATACTAAAGTTCTTTGTGTCCTTATCACCATGATTGATAAATAATTAAGACCAATTATTTTGTACACCTATAAATAGCGGTGCACACTTCTAATTTTTATAATCTTTTAACAACTAATCAAAATGATTCAAAATAAAATCATCAATGGATACAACTCACGAAATACCTTCCTTTTTAATTTCTCAGATAAAATTTTCCGGTTTCCAATTTTCCGTGCGAAAATTCAGGTATGGAGGTGGAGCTGGGCGAATCCCACTTCTGATGTTAGATTTTAATGATTTATCAGGCTACAATGATTTCTCAAACCAAATTAACGCACAAATCAAACCGAATAAGCGCTGATAACGCTCAAGGCTCGAGCACGGGTCAAACCGCTTCACTTGTAATAGAAGGGCCGGAAAAAAATGAAATTAAAGGAAATTATAAGTAAAGCCCATTCGTAGTAAGAGATAAATAATTTAGCATTATTTAGTAGTCGGTTAATATGTAATGTAAAATAAATTAAAATTGTGTTCAAATGGAAACTTCAAACTTTTACTTTATCGATTGCCATATTTATTCTTCTTTAAAATTTCCATTAAAATTTAACATTTTAATTAAAATAAATTCAAATCACCTCTACACTTGCCTAAATTAAAAAACTTTTAAATAAAATGTAATACTTATTTGGAATTTTTTTTAACAGTTAAGGGCTGTTTAATTAATATGCAAAGCATTAAATAATGAAACGTTATAAATTTCAATTAATTTCTTGTTGCTTACTTAAATTGATAAATAATTTAATTTATTTTGTAATAAAGAAGAATACGTGTACATACTTGATGAAAATTATTTCAAAGATTGCTCCTTCGTCCTTAATTTAGTTCTAGACACTATCTCTCTACTTTTAAACACGATGCCAGATAAATTTAAAGTACCCTTGTGATCAAGCAAAAAGTGACTTTTCCAATTTCCTAACATAAAATTTCAATTTCTCTTTTTAGCGTATTTTTAGGGGTTACCATATTGATTATTATTTAAAAAAATACTAATTTATGTACTTTTTTACAGGATTATACAATTACCATGTATTTAAATCAGTATTGGAGAGATGAACGTTTGGCTTTTAGTAACGACGAAGAAGTTTTAACACTTTCAGGAGATTTTGCAGAAAAAATTTGGGTGCCAGATACTTTTTTTGCTAACGATAAAAATAGGTAAGTTATCGTTCATAACCTACAAATATTAAAAAATATACAAGGTGTTCCTAAAAAAACTAAATATTTTTTAAAATTCCGGATTAACCAGATAGTAAGTAAATTAGGTTAGATATTGAATTGAAGACGTACCTACTCACACAAATATAATTTTAAATAAAGGGGTTGAACCGAATATACCGCCATAGATCAAAAGCAATCTTATGTTTAATAACTACTCTTCTGTAAAATGTGTTCTTTTGAGATTTAAAAGTACACCCAAGAGCAAAAATACAACAAAATAGTAAAAGAGTACCTCTTTCAATATTTTACTAATAGTCCAGTCAAATTAGATGAAATAAAGGGCTAACCTCGGAATGGAAGTCAGATAGCTAAATATTATCATAAACTTATATTTTAAGGTTCTAAAGACTTACTCAAAAGTCTCATACCGCGTGTTAAGATATTAAAGGTCAAAGATCACAAAAATCGTGTTTCTGCAAATATCTCATTTCCTATGCATCTTACGTCATTAGATGTTATTATAAAACTTGCAGATCATAAAATTCTCTACAAATTTCATCTAATTCGTTTTTTTCTACAATTAACCGTTCTCGAAATACAGGGTGATTCATGAGGAAGTGCAAATATTTTGGGAGGTTGTAGTATGGATTATTCTGAGCAAAAAATGTCATATGAACATGTGTCCTATTGTCAATAGATACAGAGATACGGTAATTTTAAGACGTATTAAAGTATAAAATAAATAACTTATTGTTGATTTTCACTACTAACAATTAAAATTAAATAAATTTACAAGACGGTTCAAGAAAAGGTAAACACCAGAGACGAATTATTGCTCACTCGAATTGTGAATTGTGCCGCACAATTCACAATTCGAGCGCCGCGCTCATAAAGGAACGCCAAGATGATATTAGAAAAGTAACAGTAGTATTACAAAGTGCATTGAGGTTGGCTGTGGGATTTTTGAACTATTACTGTAAAGTTGTTTATTTTAATGGTTAGATTAAAAATCAACAATAAGTCATTTGTTTTATACTTTAATACACCTTAAAATGACCGTATCTCTGTATCTATTAACAATCCGACACATGCTCATATGACATTTTTGACTCAGAGTAATACATACTACAACCTCCCAAAATATTTGCACTTCCTCATGAATCACCCTGTATAGCGCAGAGAGTAGGAGGTGCGCAAGCTTATATAGGATATAGAATAATGTAAAAAGCTTCAACGATAAGTATAGGGAATGGTAATGCAAAACGATAGTAAATTTATTTCTGCATCCAAAACTATCAAAAAATACAGGGTGTTCCATTTAAAATTAAAAAGTTTTTTAGGTTTGAAATTTTCTCTCAAAGTCGACAATTTTTGAACACCCTGTAAATTATTAGATAAAAATTGTAACATCAGAGTTTAGTCTAAGGTTCTTAGAAAAATATTTGAAAATTACGTAGCTCCTGTTACCATCGCAACGTCAGTATGCAATTTTTAAGGAAGGCTTGTCGCTTTTTTTAGAAAATTTTTCTAAAAAAACAGTTGAAAATCGGTATAGGAACATGTTATAAAGTTGGATTTAGAAATTTTCCTAGGATCCATAAATATAAAAAGATAAAAGTATTCTATTTAAAAAAAAAATGAAAACAAGTGTTAGCGCGCCTTCCATTCTCCGCGCTATATTTCGAGAACGGTTGATCGCATAAAAAATGAATCAGATCAAATCTGCAGAGAATTTTATGATCTACAAGTTTTATAATAACCTCTAATGACGTGTGATGCATAGTAAACGAGTTATTTGCAAAAAAAACTCTATTTGTAACCTTTAACCTTGAATATCTTGACACGCGGACACGAGATTGTATGAGACTTTTGAGCAAGTCTTTAAAACTTTAAGGCATAGGTTTATGCAAATATTTAGCTTTCTGACTTTCATTCCGAGGTTAAACCCTTATTTGAGTGGACTATAAATGATTAACCAAACAGTGGCGTATCCAAATATTTTTGGATGAGGGTTGAGGGTGCACTTAAAAAAATTATTTATAACTAATACTCAACTTCTTTCTGTTGATAATCTTTTTAAAAATTTTTGGGATGCACGAGCACCCCCATCGGTACGCCTCTGAAGCTAAACAAATTATCTTTATTGAAAACGTTTTAAAAAATTGTTGGGTGGTGTTAATTAAAACAAACAATAAAGGTATGTGTAAATTCAAAAATTGAACTCTGGAGGAGAGAGAAGGCGAAAGAGGGGTTAATGCATTCAAATACTTTTAGTAACAAATTAACAAAGTATGTAATTTTTATGTAAATGAAATGATTTAAATTACGAATTTTAATATATTCGGCGGCATAAGCTTTATCGATTAGAGTTAATGATAAAATGTGTTAAAATATATGGGTTAAGCATTTTCTATTGTAAGATGTGATTTTCGACGACACCTTTAAGGCCTTTAAAAGAGATATTATCGTAATCAAAAGAAAGATTAATTGAACGTTTTTTTTATTCTATACGAATATTCGTTCATTTTTATAATGTTTAAGACGTCTTAACCTGGAGGGTTTAGCTACTATGAAGCCCTCTTATACAGGGTGGTCACTTTTATCTTGCACACTATGGGCATCTCTTAAACAGTAAGAGTTACGAGGTCGGTTAAATTAGAAAAAAGTTGCATAATTTTATGTCCTATAAGAAATAAAAAAGAAAACTGCAATAGCTTGTTTAGTTTCTGAAATATCCTGAAAAAAACAAAAACTTGCATTTTCTTGTTTGTTACATAACTCTTTTATTATTTAACGCATTGATATAAAATTTGGTAGGTTTACATAACTTGACACGAGCTACGAATTAAATGCACGAAACTTTTTCTAAGCCTACTAGATGTGTTTTAATAGTCAACTTTTGATTTTCTTATGAGCGCCATGTTGAATTTTGGCATAAATAAATTGGATTTTTTATTCTAATTTCAACGATGTGTAATAATCTATGTTTAAATAAAAAGATGGCGGTACACTCCATATTACTTTTATTAAATCAAGTAGCCATGAAAAAACAACTGATAGAATTTAAAATGACAACTCGGGGTAGCTTTTGTTTTAATAAGGTTTGTTATACTTCTATTGTTTTTTCATGGCTAATACTTGATGGAGTGACGTTAGACACGCTATACAGGGTATAGCGTGTCTAACAAAGTTTGGAATCGTTTGGCTCCATTTCAGCAAATCGAAACACAGATTATTAATTTAAACTTGGTTATAAGTTGCTAAGTACAACTTAGCCCCAATAAAATTGATTTTTTTTTAATTAAAAATGGCGGCTTATAATCTTACTATTTTTATTATAAATCTAATACTAATTTTGTTTCTAGTTTTTTACACGACGTAACCGAAAGGAACAAATTAGTAAGATTAAATGGAGACGGTGCAATTACTTACGGTATGCGTTTTACTACAACTTTAGCTTGCATGATGGATTTGCATTATTATCCGTTAGACTCGCAGAATTGTACAGTGGAAATCGAAAGTTGTAAGTTAACTTAATACAATAAAACAAAAGAAGCACTCAGCCGATGCTATAAAACTTGAATATCCAATTAAAACTAATTTGACCCGCCCACAACTGTTTATTGAATTGATAGAATTAATTATTAATTACAAAAACAAATTAAATTTACTTCTCGGACTAAATTAATCAAGAACTTTATAGTATCGACTATTAATTTAACTTAAAAACTTTTTATATATTTTTTCATTTTCAAAAGATGGTTATACCGTAATGGACGTCGTAATGTATTGGAAAAAAACTCCAGTTAGAGGTGTCGAAGAAGCGGAGCTGCCACAATTTACAATAATAGGCTACGAAACAAACGATAGGAAAGAGCGTTTGGCAACAGGAACTTATCAAAGATTATCTTTATCCTTTAAATTACAAAGAAATATTGGTTATTTCGTATTTCAAACTTATTTACCGAGTATTTTAATTGTTATGTTATCGTGGGTTTCGTTTTGGATTAATCACGAAGCCACAAGTGCTCGCGTCGCTTTAGGTAAGTCTTACTCGACATAGATAATTTTAAAAACGCAATTTTCATTGTGGCTAAAACTACCCATAATGAAAACTACCTCTACAATTCTCATTAGTGGTAAAATTATCCTCAGATCATTCCTTAAGGAGCTAGAGTCTGGAGAGAAACCGCAAGTTGTAAAAACCGGATTTATACATAATTTTTCTTTTTGATCTATTTTCATAGCTTACTAGTGGCAACTAAGACAGATCTTTTTATTGATACGGATAGATAATTGTATGTTCTACAATTCTTATTGGGAGTAAAATTACCCTCAGATCACTCTTTAAGGAGCTAGAGTTGTAAAAACCGGATTTAATCATAATTTTTTCTTTTTGATCTATTTTCATAGATTACTTATGGCAACCAAGACAGATCTTTTAATTGATACATATAGATAATTTTATACTCTACAATTCTCATTGGGGGTAAAAGTGTCCTCAATCACTCCTTAAGGAGCTCGTGGCTCATAACACGACTCATGGCATATTAGCATGTTCGGCAACCCGTACAATTTCCAAAACTTGGACTTAAAAATTTCGGTACCGTAAATTACGAGAGAAGGTGGGCTGGACTTGGTGGGCCCATTACATGGCCTCCTATATTTTATCCAATATAAATATTTCGCATATCTCTGTTTGTGGCTTCCTTTGGTAAACTTTAGAATTGAATATTTATCATCTCGCATGACTTGGAATTTCAATATTAAATATTTAGTAATTTTTAAAACTTGCTTTAAAGTTGCAAACTTTAAAGGCCGATTCGAAGCACGTTTAGAAAGCTCAAATTGATTTTTCTAAAAACATTCCTCGAGGGCAAATAGACACGACTCTGTCTACAAAAATAAACGTGCTTAGAATTTTACAAGATTTGAATCTTACACATAGTAGTAGTCGTAGTATGATGGTGTCCAAAAACATTTGTTTTTTTGTAGGTATCACCACCGTTTTAACAATGACAACAATAAGCACAGGAGTTCGTAGCTCTTTACCACGAATAAGTTACGTCAAAGCGATTGATATTTACTTAGTTATGTGTTTTGTATTTGTTTTCGCTGCACTTTTAGAATACGCGGCTGTTAATTACACATATTGGGGCGCTAGAGCAAAGAAAAAGAGTAAAAAAACTAAAGAAGTACTGGATGATAAAAAAAGTGGTAAGTTTTCAAGAATGGCAAATACGCCTTTTTTGCTAATAGCTTGCAAATGATTTTGCACATAAATGGAGCACTAGCGTGTAAATGGAGCATCAGCATATAAATGGTGGGAAATTCAAATTTGGGGGCAAGTGGGTGTGCAAATTTAAAAAGTGCAAGATAACGTTTAAGAATAGGTGTGAAGTATGCGTTCGAATGTAAAAAAGAGGTGAGAAGTAGGAGTACCCATTTAAAAATTTAAAATGGCGCTCAAAGTTATTAGTGGTAATTTATAATAATAATAGCTCATAGCTCAATAATAGTCAGCTTATAGCTGACAAAATAGCTATAAATCAGGCGTGACAATCTGAATTTTTAAATTGTTACTTTTAGTTCCCACTTCTTTTTAAACGCCATCTTGCATTTTTAATTTACTTGCCTCCAAATTTCCTGCCATTTACATATATGCTAATGTGAGGTCACATCCGCTCTAGAACCCGCTTAGGTACACTACTCATATCTACAGCCTACTAATCATAAGTTATTCTAATGCCGCACCCCTATAGAGGATGTTGAATTAAATCAGTAAATCTGCAAATCCGTTCATCATATTAAAGTTCGCCATATTGGACTCGGCATTTTTATTTTTTATAGTTTTAAATTTTAAATATTTTTTACGAATTTTTTATCAATAAGCAACAAAAGTGAGAAAAGGGAGAAATCTAACAAAATCATTTTTTTTACGTTTAACACCCTGTAGAATGCAAAGGCATTAGAAAAACTTGACCGAAGTATAGTGGAAGTCGTTCAAAAAAAATTTATATTTCTTTTACAGGGACCAAACCAAATAACGACGATTACCATCCTCAAAACGAAGACATAATAGAATTACAAGACGTAAAAATGAGCCCGATCGCGTCAATAAGAAATAGACATAATTCAAAAATAAATTCGGGCGAAATGGACCCGTCGAAATTTCCTCCTAGTTTTCGTATTTCAAGAGTGGCAGGTTATGGTTTTAATCCGAGATCTACAGGTGGTCTTAGATTTAGAGGATCGAAAGGTACGACCAAATTGAGGTCCTTGAAACGTTATATTTATATACACGGTGTCCAAACGGTGTTAAAACTACTGCAGCACAGATCCTTGATGGCGAGCGGTAGGGATAAGTTTGCGCAGATTTGGCCACGCCCCTTTACTAATTTAAATACGTTGACTACTGCGTTGGTGGGGACAAATTAATACCAATTTAGGTATCTGCGCATTCTCACCGCTCGCCAACATAAATTTGTCTTGCGGTACCTATAGGTTACTTTGATTATAAAAATGTGGGAGTGATAACTACAATTACGTCACGTCGATGATCACGCCCCCTTATAACTAATGAATGTTAAAAACGTTCTAAGGACCTCGCTACTAATTAAATAACAAATTATGTAATCTAGCTTTTGTTTTAGGAAACCCATTGCATAAGCCTAAAGTATTTCACGCAATTCGTAAAGGTGCGTCGGTTTTAAAAGCTTCGATGCCTAAAATTAAAGACGTAAATGTCATAGATAAATATTCGAGAATCGTATTTCCAGTTACGTTTTTATTATTTAACGTAGGTTATTGGGTATTTTACATTTTCGAGTGACTAACGCTTCTATATAGATGTAATTAGTTACAAGAGATAAGCTTTTTTTCTTCTAACTCATATCTGAAAGACGTGCCAACAGAATAGGAGGATTTTGGCCAAAGAATCAGTTTGAAAAGAGAAATGCCGAAAAGAAGATTATTTGAATTTTTGTACTATTGACAGAATCAAAATGTGCTCAAATAATGTTTTATTTAGAAAATAATGAAATTTTGATTTTGTTTGATACGTATACAAGAACAAACAAAATGGCTGCTTTGGTAAAAAAAAACTAACTGAAGATGTGTTCAAAAAACGTTTTCTATAAAAAATATTGTGTATAAATTTTTAATATGAGTATAAAGTGAATTTAAAAAAATTAATTACGTACAATGAATCAAAACTAATTTAAAACAGATGTCATTATGCAAACTTAAGTCAAAAACTGTATAAACACTCGGTATACATAAGTATAGGTTTAATATTACCGTTTTTGTTAAGTAATTATTAAAACAAAAATAATGCTCGTTTTGCAAGAAGAAATAGATATAAATCGAATATTTATTACCCCCACCACTTATTGTGACGTCATAGACCACGTATCCTAACCAATCACGAATTTAGAATCGTCGAGCTAAATTTGAATTTTGAAAACTTTCACTTTGGTGGCCCTAATTTATTAGGGGGTGTGGTCTATTACGTCACAAAAAATAGTGGTGTGTAAGTCCGTCACGTCACTTATATCTAAATCTACGAGGTGAGTCTGGATAGATGGATCATTAGAATTATATCGAGTTTTGTGAGAGACATAAAAAAGTCCTTAACAAAACTTTCTTACCTGGATATGACTTATTGTGCAAAAATGTTTTAGAATATACAGGATGTTTTGTTTAAGAAATACATAAACTAACTTTGTTATTTTAAATAAAACACCCTATATATATTTGCACATTCTGATTCCCCATCACATTATGTCTATGTTCCTGTATATTATAAAATATTTTTACGATATAAGTCATATCTAGTTAAGAAAGTTTTGTTTGATACTTTTTTTCATTATCTCTTACAGGACTTCATGTAATTCTAATGGCCTATCTATCCACAGACTCACCCTGTATATGTGGTATGTGTCAAACTTTGTTCAATTTGAGTAAAATAATCGATTTCAGGCACTTTTACTCTTTTCTGAAATCCACGCATTTCCTTGCCTTTTGGAGCATTTTTTTTTAATTGAAAATGAAAACAAAAGAGTCGAAGAGGCCCTAATAGTTTAAAATTTAATCAAATCTAAAATTATTTACGGCTGTATAAAAATTGATTGGTACAAAACAGTGTAAGATGAAATTCAAAATATTGAAAATATTTTTCACCCGATATCTTCGGTTAGAAACTGAAAAATTGTCGTTTTCTACAATAAATTAGCCCCGAGAGGTAGTTCAAAATTTTAAACCACTTTTCAATATTACTTTGTGTAAAATTAGAACAGGGACGTAATGAGGCGAAAATCTGAATAAATCCAAAGAAAATTTAGATTTATGATTCAATCAGATGAGTTTCTTGAAACTTGAGCTTACTAAAAAAATAAGAGGGGGGCAAAGTGAAAAAATGTTTGAAAAATTATTAAACCGAATTACAATTTTCACAAATACACTTCTCGATTAACCAACGCGTTTTTTTCGTTAAAAGACTTTTTGCAGTGGGTACGGAAGGGGTGGGGCACAATAATAACTTAAGTCCTAATTACGTGCCTGTTAATTTGTGAAATAGAATTTCGACTAATGTAAATAAATATTTCAGAGCGAGTTGTTTACATATTTAGGAAAAATGAAAAATAAGGGGTCTAAATAAATAACGGGATGATAAATGTTTATGTTTTAAATTAAATTGTACAAAACAAACAACAGTGTATGTAAATTTTAAATAATGTAAAAAGTTTATTAAATTGTTATCACGTCCATTTTTATTTAAATAAAAATTTAGAATATACGCATCAAACTCATTTTGATTTATATCCACACTTTCAATTAAGGGGAAACCTCACTAGTATTTTTTTTTTAATTTATAATTCATTCACAGGTAATCAGAAGCTATAAGTTTCCACTTTTGTTGATAAAATATTTTCACAAAAACTACTCTTACAGAAATATTGCGAGACCCTAACTACTAGACATGAAACATGAATCAATTAGTAGTAGTTTATAAAACGGAGCTGTAATTTGAAAATTAGTGAATTGAGAAGAAAGTTTCTCAAAAGTAATTTGTAGAAGGGTCTATAAGCTCTAACTTTTGTTAATAAAATATTTTCACAAAAACTACCCTTACAGAAATATGGAGAGGAGATCCATACTACTAGACCATGAAACATGAATCAATTAGTAGTAGTTGATAAAACGGAGTTGTAATTTGAAAATTAGTGAATTGAGAAGAAAGTTTCTCAAAAGTAATTTGTAGAAGGGTCTATAAGCTCTAACTTTTGTTAATAAAATATTTTCACAAAAACTACCCTTACAGAAATATGGAGAAGAGATCCATACTACTAGACATGAAACATGAATCAATTAGTAGTAGTTGATAAAACGGAGTTGTAATTTGAAAATTAGTGAATTGAGAAGAAAGTTTCTCAAAAGTAATTTGTAGAAGGGTCTATAAGCTCTAACTTTTGTTAATAAAATATTTTCACAAAAACTACCCTTACAGAAATATGGAGAAGAGATCCATACTACTAGACATGAAACATGAATCAATTAGTAGTAGTTGATAAAACGGAGCTGTAATTTGAAAATTAGTGAATTGAGAAGAAAGTTTCTCAAAAGTAATTTGTAGAAGGGTCTATAAGCTCTAACTTTTGTTAATAAAATATTTTCACAAAAACTACCCTTACAGAAATATGGAGAGGAGATCCATACTACTAGACATGAAACATGAATCAATTAGTAGTAGTTGATAAAACGGAGCTGTAATTTGAAAATTAGTGAATTGAGAAGAAAGTTTCTCAAAAGTAATTTGTAGAAGGGTCTATAAGCTCTAACTTTTGTTAATAAAATATTTTCACAAAAACTACCCTTACAGAAATATGGAGAAGAGATCCATACTACTAGACATGAAACATGAATCAATTAGTAGTAGTTGATAAAACGGAGTTGTAATTTGAAAATTAGTGAATTGAGAAGAAAGTTTCTCAAAAGTAATTTGTAGAAGGGTCTATAAGCTCTAACTTTTGTTAATAAAATATTTTCACAAAAACTACCCTTACAGAAATATGGAGAAGAGATCCATACTACTAGACATGAAACATGAATCAATTAGTAGTAGTTGATAAAACGGAGTTGTAATTTGAAAATTAGTGAATTGAGAAGAAAGTTTCTCAAAAGTAATTTGTAGAAGGGTCTATAAGCTCTAACTTTTGTTAATAAAATATTTTCACAAAAACTACCCTTACAGAAATATGGAGAGGAGATCCATACTACTAGACATGAAACATGAATCAATTAGTAGTAGTTGATAAAACGGAGATGTAATTTGAAAATTAGTGAATTGAGAAGAAAGTTTCTCAAAAGTAATTTGTAGAAGGGTCTATAAGCTCTAACTTTTGTTAATAAAATATTTTCACAAAAACTACCCTTACAGAAATATGGAGAGGAGATCCATACTACTAGACCATGAAACATGAATCAATTAGTAGTAGTTGATAAAACGGAGATGTAATTTGAAAATTAGTGAATTGAGAAGAAAGTTTCTCAAAAGTAATTTGTAGAAGGGTCTATAAGCTCTAACTTTTGTTAATAAAATATTTTCACAAAAACTACCCTTACAGAAATATGGAGAAGAGATCCATACTACTAGACATGAAACATGAATCAATTAGTAGTAGTTGATAAAACGGAGCTGTAATTTGAAAATTAGTGAATTGAGAAGAAAGTTTCTCAAAAGTAATTTGTAGAAGGGTCTATAAGCTCTAACTTTTGTTAATAAAATATTTTCACAAAAACTACCCTTACAGAAATATGGAGAAGAGATCCATACTACTAGACATGAAACATGAATCAATTAGTAGTAGTTGATAAAACGGAGATGTAATTTGAAAATTAGTGAATTGAGAAGAAAGTTTCTCAAAAGTAATTTGTAGAAGGGTCTATAAGCTCTAACTTTTGTTAATAAAATATTTTCACAAAAACTACCCTTACAGAAATATGGAGAAGAGATCCATACTACTAGACATGAAACATGAATCAATTAGTAGTAGTTGATAAAACGGAGCTGTAATTTGAAAATTAGTGAATTGAGAAGAAAGTTTCTCAAAAGTAATTTGTAGAAGGGTCTATAAGCTCTAACTTTTGTTAATAAAATATTTTCACAAAAACTACCCTTACAGAAATATGGAGAAGAGATCCATACTACTAGACATGAAACATGAATCAATTAGTAGTAGTTGATAAAACGGAGTTGTAATTTGAAAATTAGTGAATTGAGAAGAAAGTTTCTCAAAAGTAATTTGTAGAAGGGTCTATAAGCTCTAACTTTTGTTAATAAAATATTTTCACAAAAACTACCCTTACAGAAATATGGAGAAGAGATCCATACTACTAGACATGAAACATGAATCAATTAGTAGTAGTTGATAAAACGGAGTTGTAATTTGAAAATTAGTGAATTGAGAAGAAAGTTTCTCAAAAGTAATTTGTAGAAGGGTCTATAAGCTCTAACTTTTGTTAATAAAATATTTTCACAAAAACTACCCTTACAGAAATATGGAGAGGAGATCCATACTACTAGACCATGAAACATGAATCAATTAGTAGTAGTTGATAAAACGGAGATGTAATTTGAAAATTAGTGAATTGAGAAGAAAGTTTCTCAAAAGTAATTTGTAGAAGGGTCTATAAGCTCTAACTTTTGTTAATAAAATATTTTCACAAAAACTACCCTTACAGAAATATGGAGAAGAGATCCATACTACTAGACATGAAACATGAATCAATTAGTAGTAGTTGATAAAACGGAGCTGTAATTTGAAAATTAGTGAATTGAGAAGAAAGTTTCTCAAAAGTAATTTGTAGAAGGGTCTATAAGCTCTAACTTTTGTTAATAAAATATTTTCACAAAAACTACCCTTACAGAAATATGGAGAAGAGATCCATACTACTAGACATGAAACATGAATCAATTAGTAGTAGTTGATAAAACGGAGCTGTAATTTGAAAATTAGTGAATTGAGAAGAAAGTTTCTCAAAAGTAATTTGTAGAAGGGTCTATAAGCTCTAACTTTTGTTAATAAAATATTTTCACAAAAACTACCCTTACAGAAATATGGAGAGGAGATCCATACTACTAGACATGAAACATGAATCAATTAGTAGTAGTTGATAAAACGGAGATGTAATTTGAAAATTAGTGAATTGAGAAGAAAGTTTCTCAAAAGTAATTTGTAGAAGGGTCTATAAGCTCTAACTTTTGTTAATAAAATATTTTCACAAAAACTACCCTTACAGAAATATGGAGAGGAGATCCATACTACTAGACATGAAACATGAATCAATTAGTAGTAGTTGATAAAACGGAGATGTAATTTGAAAATTAGTGAATTGAGAAGAAAGTTTCTCAAAAGTAATTTGTAGAAGGGTCTATAAGCTCTAACTTTTGTTAATAAAATATTTTCACAAAAACTACCCTTACAGAAATATGGAGAGGAGATCCATACTACTAGACATGAAACATGAATCAATTAGTAGTAGTTGATAAAACGGAGATGTAATTTGAAAATTAGTGAATTGAGAAGAAAGTTTCTCAAAAGTAATTTGTAGAAGGGTCTATAAGCTCTAACTTTTGTTAATAAAATATTTTCACAAAAACTACCCTTACAGAAATATGGAGAAGAGATCCATACTACTAGACATGAAACATGAATCAATTAGTAGTAGTTGATAAAACGGAGATGTAATTTGAAAATTAGTGAATTGAGAAGAAAGTTTCTCAAAAGTAATTTGTAGAAGGGTCTATAAGCTCTAACTTTTGTTAATAAAATATTTTCACAAAAACTACCCTTACAGAAATATGGAGAGGAGATCCATACTACTAGACATGAAACATGAATCAATTAGTAGTAGTTGATAAAACGGAGATGTAATTTGAAAATTAGTGAATTGAGAAGAAAGTTTCTCAAAAGTAATTTGTAGAAGGGTCTATAAGCTCTAACTTTTGTTAATAAAATATTTTCACAAAAACTACCCTTACAGAAATATGGAGAGGAGATCCATACTACTAGACATGAAACATGAATCAATTAGTAGTAGTTGATAAAACGGAGATGTAATTTGAAAATTAGTGAATTGAGAAGAAAGTTTCTCAAAAGTAATTTGTAGAAGGGTCTATAAGCTCTAACTTTTGTTAATAAAATATTTTCACAAAAACTACCCTTACAGAAATATGGAGAAGAGATCCATACTACTAGACATGAAACATGAATCAATTAGTAGTAGTTGATAAAACGGAGCTGTAATTTGAAAATTAGTGAATTGAGAAGAAAGTTTCTCAAAAGTAATTTGTAGAAGGGTCTATAAGCTCTAACTTTTGTTAATAAAATATTTTCACAAAAACTACCCTTACAGAAATATGGAGAGGAGATCCATACTACTAGACATGAAACATGAATCAATTAGTAGTAGTTGATAAAACGGAGCTGTAATTTGAAAATTAGTGAATTGAGAAGAAAGTTTCTCAAAAGTAATTTGTAGAAGGGTCTATAAGCTCTAACTTTTGTTAATAAAATATTTTCACAAAAACTACCCTTACAGAAATATGGAGAGGAGATCCATACTACTAGACATGAAACATGAATCAATTAGTAGTAGTTGATAAAACGGAGCTGTAATTTGAAAATTAGTGAATTGAGAAGAAAGTTTCTCAAAAGTAATTTGTAGAAGGGTCTATAAGCTCTAACTTTTGTTAATAAAATATTTTCACAAAAACTACCCTTACAGAAATATGGAGAGGAGATCCATACTACTAGACATGAAACATGAATCAATTAGTAGTAGTTGATAAAACGGAGATGTAATTTGAAAATTAGTGAATTGAGAAGAAAGTTTCTCAAAAGTAATTTGTAGAAGGGTCTATAAGCTCTAACTTTTGTTAATAAAATATTTTCACAAAAACTACCCTTACAGAAATATGGAGAGGAGATCCATACTACTAGACATGAAACATGAATCAATTAGTAGTAGTTGATAAAACGGAGATGTAATTTGAAAATTAGTGAATTGAGAAGAAAGTTTCTCAAAAGTAATTTGTAGAAGGGTCTATAAGCTCTAACTTTTGTTAATAAAATATTTTCACAAAAACTACCCTTACAGAAATATGGAGAAGAGATCCATACTACTAGACATGAAACATGAATCAATTAGTAGTAGTTGATAAAACGGAGCTGTAATTTGAAAATTAGTGAATTGAGAAGAAAGTTTCTCAAAAGTAATTTGTAGAAGGGTCTATAAGCTCTAACTTTTGTTAATAAAATATTTTCACAAAAACTACCCTTACAGAAATATGGAGAGGAGATCCATACTACTAGACATGAAACATGAATCAATTAGTAGTAGTTGATAAAACGGAGATGTAATTTGAAAATTAGTGAATTGAGAAGAAAGTTTCTCAAAAGTAATTTGTAGAAGGGTCTATAAGCTCTAACTTTTGTTAATAAAATATTTTCACAAAAACTACCCTTACAGAAATATGGAGAGGAGATCCATACTACTAGACATGAAACATGAATCAATTAGTAGTAGTTGATAAAACGGAGATGTAATTTGAAAATTAGTGAATTGAGAAGAAAGTTTCTCAAAAGTAATTTGTAGAAGGGTCTATAAGCTCTAACTTTTGTTAATAAAATATTTTCACAAAAACTACCCTTACAGAAATATGGAGAAGAGATCCATACTACTAGACATGAAACATGAATCAATTAGTAGTAGTTGATAAAACGGAGATGTAATTTGAAAATTAGTGAATTGAGAAGAAAGTTTCTCAAAAGTAATTTGTAGAAGGGTCTATAAGCTCTAACTTTTGTTAATAAAATATTTTCACAAAAACTACCCTTACAGAAATATGGAGAGGAGATCCATACTACTAGACATGAAACATGAATCAATTAGTAGTAGTTGATAAAACGGAGATGTAATTTGAAAATTAGTGAATTGAGAAGAAAGTTTCTCAAAAGTAATTTGTAGAAGGGTCTATAAGCTCTAACTTTTGTTAATAAAATATTTTCACAAAAACTACCCTTACAGAAATATGGAGAGGAGATCCATACTACTAGACATGAAACATGAATCAATTAGTAGTAGTTGATAAAACGGAGATGTAATTTGAAAATTAGTGAATTGAGAAGAAAGTTTCTCAAAAGTAATTTGTAGAAGGGTCTATAAGCTCTAACTTTTGTTAATAAAATATTTTCACAAAAACTACCCTTACAGAAATATGGAGAAGAGATCCATACTACTAGACATGAAACATGAATCAATTAGTAGTAGTTGATAAAACGGAGCTGTAATTTGAAAATTAGTGAATTGAGAAGAAAGTTTCTCAAAAGTAATTTGTAGAAGGGTCTATAAGCTCTAACTTTTGTTAATAAAATATTTTCACAAAAACTACCCTTACAGAAATATGGAGAGGAGATCCATACTACTAGACATGAAACATGAATCAATTAGTAGTAGTTGATAAAACGGAGCTGTAATTTGAAAATTAGTGAATTGAGAAGAAAGTTTCTCAAAAGTAATTTGTAGAAGGGTCTATAAGCTCTAACTTTTGTTAATAAAATATTTTCACAAAAACTACCCTTACAGAAATATGGAGAGGAGATCCATGCTACTAGACATGGAACATAATTCAATTAGTAGTATAGTAGTTGATAAAATGAGCTCTAATTTGAAAATTAGTGAACTGAGAAGAAAGTTTTTTACTAATAATTTCTAGAATAAGTTATAACATTTGTTGATAAAATATTTTCATAAAAACTACCCTTACAGAAATATGGCGAGGAGACCCAAAACATCTAAATACTAATTTCAATTAGTAGTAGTAGTATAGGACCAGATTAAATAAGGGAACAAACTACACTATTTTTTTTAAATTTTAATTCAACGTAAACACATCATAAAGCTATTATAGATGTAATTAGTTACCTTCCTCGTACAATTTACATGTATTTCAATATTTATGCAATTTTAAAAGTAATGGCGCTCGCGTTTTGCTCGTTTTCATTGCATTTTTTGTTAACTAATTTATTAACTATCGGAATATTGGAAGCTGTGCTTAATTAAGACGCATTTTAATGTACCTCCTACCTCCTCAGATGTTCCAATATAACGTGGGCAGTTATAGAGGCGCCGGCGCCACATAAAAACAAGATAAACATATTCAAATTTAATGTTTAAAGAGAGAGATAAACAAAAACATCCTAAGCAGGGTGTAGGTGGGATTTTCTCCTAGTTCGCAGTTTGATAAAAGCTGCGGATGAGAGCGCGCGCAATTCAAGTACCAATCGCTCACTTAATAATCGATTGTTGGAAAAAAATTTAATCGTTTTTTGCTCATTATTAAGTTTTCTAATTAAAATCGCATTGACATTGGCATCCTTTACAAGATGGTTAAATTTAAAAATTGTTATAATCGTCGCACCCGCCCTTAAAATATATAAATAAATAAGTGAAAATTTTGAGTTCGACGATAGAGGGATGTTTTTAAAATAAAAGTTTATTTTAAAAATGTTGGCTTATAAAAGAAGATAGAAAGGGTATCGAGACCCTAAAAATTTAATTTTTGTTAATTCGTTCTACAAAAACAAAAGCTCAGATGATATCCTGGAGTCGCTGCAAGGGTCAACCCCGTTACATTTTCAACTCAACTTTTATAATACTTCTCTCAATTTTACTAGGTAGGTCACGAATTAATATTTTTTTGTATAAATATTTAAATAATAATTTGCGTAAAATCCGCATTATGTTTAAAAATTTATTCTAGTGAAACAACAAAATTTTGAAATTTTTACTCGTTAGTTTTTTTTTGGTTTTACAAAAATTGCGAACCCCTAAAAAATTAAAATAAAGGGTTTTTTTTTAAAAGTAATTTGCTTTTAGTGGCGGCCGCCTACGATAAAGGCGCCGAATTATCGATCCTTTCAAAAGCTGTACCAGCCTTAAACTGAATGAAACATTCATTCATAAAAGGTAAATGATGAGGGCTGAAGGACTTTTTTCATAACATTAGTCCCGTTGACTTAAAGATTTAAAAAAATGAAATTTTTAAAACCGAAAATAACGCGTCTGTTAATAAACAGAAGATAAATTTAGAAAGGTTAACACGCTTTTGAATTTTATAAATAAAACGGCTGATAGGAATAGGAAAATATGTAGGAAAATGAACAAAAGAAAAATTTGAATGGGAATTTTTATAATTTTCAATTAAAATTTATTAATAGCTTCGATAAGGGATCATCGTCTATTTCCTATTAATTTTTGAATAATTAAATAATAATTAAAAATAAATTAATTATTTAATTTTCTGTTTGATGTTAATGTTTAAGGTCAGATATCTTAATTGACTATACAAACATAAAACAGCGCCTCTCAAAAGGTCACTTTGTAAGCCTCATTCAACATTTTTGATTCACAAATTAGCGTCCATAACTCGTTATTTTCAAATGGAACACCCTGTATATTTCTAGATATTTCTATTCCTGCTAAAATTTAGATACTAAATTTGTAAAAATATACAGGGTGTTACATTTAAAAATAACGAGTTATGGTCATTTCAAAATGAGTAACTTTGGGACGCTTTAATGAACACCCTGTACAATTTAATCGAACTTTTTTAATTTCGTAGCATAGAAGATAGTCATAACTAGCTAGAAAAAAAGTTTCGTTATTATTCCTTCAACTAGGGCTTTGGTACGATTTTATAAAGCAACACGTGTTGCGCGCATTTTTTAGAGAAAAAAATTAATAAATTGGCAACACCACAGAGAAATTAAAAAAATTTTATATGCCCATGTAGGTGACTTATTTCCAAGTCGAAATATAAAAAATATATACAGGGTGTTCTATTTAAAAAAATTTAAATTATTCTCGCCGACCAGTAATACAACACCCTGTAGAGATGACAATAATTTTAGGTTATGCTCCTTAAGGAGTTGAAGAACTTTTTTAACGACGACGGTCGTTTCAATGAATCACCCTGTATAAGGCCCAGTTTCACAGTACTGATTTAAGCTCGAGTTTAATAATAATTAAGCCGTCGGAGTTCTCGGAAGAGTATAAAAAATTGATTAAACGTTAGAGGTGTTGTTGAATTTGATAGCCAAATTTCAGAGTTTCAAATTCGAAATTTTTATATTTTTAAATCTACAGGGTTGATATGAACGTCTTCCCCATGGTAAACATGCTAAGTGGGACACCCTGTACAGGGTGATTCATTCGATACCTCCCTTGCCGTTTGAAATAAGGCATACATTTAAATACAAAAGTTATTCAACTCCTTAAGGAGCATAACCTAAAATTATTTTTATCTCTATAGGGTGTTGTATTACTGCTCGGCGAGAATATTTTTAATTTTTTTAAATGGAACACCCTGTATATTTTTCTATATTTCAACTTGTAATTAAGTCGCCTACATGACCATATTAAATTTTTTAATTTCTCAACGGTGTTGCCAAGTTATTAATTTTTGTGTCTTAAAAATGCCCACAACACGTGTTGCTTTAAAAAATCGTACTAAAGCCGTTGTTCAAGGAATAATAACAAAATTTTGTTCCTAGACGGTTATGTTATGACTATTCTCTATGCTATGAAATTAAAAAAGTTCGATTAAATTGTACGGAGTGTTTATTAAAGCGTCCCAAAGTTACTTATGTTCAAATGACCATAACTCGTTATTTTTAAATGGGACACCCTGTATATTTTTACATATTTGGATTCTTGGGAAAATATAGATGCTGAATTTATAAAAATATACAGGACGTTTCGTTTGAATATAACGAGTTATGGTCATTTCAAAATGAGTAACTTTGGGACGCTTTATGAACACCCTGTACAATTTAATCGAACTTTTTCAGTTTCATAGCATAGAAGATAGTCATAACTAGCGAGAAAAAAAGTTTCGTTATTATTCCTTGAACTAGGGCTTTGGTACGATTTTATAAAGCAACACGTGTTGCGCGCATTTTTTAGAGAAAAAAATTAATAACTTGGCAACACCACCGTAAAATTAAAAAAATTTTATGTGACCATGTAGGCGACTTAATTCCAAGTCGAAATATAAAAAAATATACAGGATGTTCAATTTAAAAAAATTAAAAATATTCTCGCCGAGCAGTAATAGAACACCCTGTAGAGATCACAATAATTTTAGGTTATGCTGCTTAAGGAGTTCAAGAACTTTTTTAACGACGACGGTTGTTTCAATGAATCACCCTGTATAAGGCCCAGTTTCACGGTACTGATTTAAGCTCGAGTTTAATTATTAAACTTGGATTGATCCGAAAGTTAAGTTTACATTTTTTTTCGGTTTGACAGTATTCACACATATTAGCCTAGACTTTAAACCAGAGCTTAATCTGTCACCGTGAAACCAACCGGCCCTAAGGTTTCAGAATAATAAAAAAAGTGCAAGGTGGCCTTAAAGAGAATTTAACCCGAATTTAACCGCTTTAACAGGAATGGGTACTACAACAGAAATACTGTGTTAAAAATTTTTCCCCGATTTCAAAAATGTCAAATTCTACAGGGTGTTTCGTTTAAATTATAAAAATTTATGCAATTTCCGGTTAAATTGGAAGTCAAAATATCCAGCGTTTGATATCATTTGAGAGCTAATTTTATGAACTTTCAAAATATGTAGAACTATACAGTGCGTTTCAAGGATTATTTTTAATGAACAAAAAAGTTGGCAAGTCTATTTTAAGGTCAAGTCCTTATTTATTTATTTATATTAGATGGTGGGTAAAATGTCCGTCTCCAGTGGCGTAACTAGCGATACGTGCGCTCTCCCGCATGTTTTTAATGTTGTTCCCTGCACTCTTGACCTTTATTAGTAGACGTAATGTGTGTCCCCCTTTCAATTAATGAATGATACGAAATATTTTCTATTAAATGGGGTCAATTTCTAAGATAAAGAAAAACAGTGAAACAACTTCCTGTTACGTTCAGTGTTAGATACAAAATATAACAATAAGTTTAAGAAAAGATTCATTAGTTGATTTATATTGCCAAATTTCACCTCTGGTGTTCTAGTAATTATTGAAAAATTTAAGAGAGAACAAGAGAAGGCTGTAAGCTGATCGATTCCAATTCACTAAAATTTCTTATTTTCATCAATCAAACCATAAAGATGGTTTAATAGTAACCATTTTACAGCAATTTGAGTAAAGATTTTTATTAAAAATAAAATAAAATAAAAAATAAAATAAGTTCTATAACTCATTTAATAGATAATTTGATGCTTAATAAAATATTACTAAGCTACTTTTACGTTCAAATGCAACCTGCCGGAGTAACTGGCGAAAAACTCAACTTGAGGGGCTAAGAACCACAATATTGGAGGAAGCTCACATGGGTTTCTCGGGGACTTTTAGTATGTTGTTTAGGACACCGAAGGCAACGTGTATACAAAATTTCAGCTTGACCCTAACATATGTAAGGTAAAATGTTGTTTTGCCTGCTCTAATATGAAGTCTTTACTATGTATAATACTGCAGTATTTACAGCTTTTTCAAACGAATTTCCCATTTCTTTTATTTCTTCTAGAGCATTTTCTAAGTGGGTTAAGCTCTCGCGTCTCGCCTATGTCAACATCGATCGATTGCAAATATTTACTTACAGCCTTCGCAGTGTATAATGTTTTTCAAAATTCCACGATCACGAAAAAACATTTAAAATTGAAAATTGTATTTTTATAAGTAGGCCTTAGTTTCTTTCATCAATATTTCTCCAGTTAAACATTTTAAAAAAATGCAAGAGTCTACAGCTAAATCTGAGGGCAGTTCAAGGAGCATCTAGACCACTACCTCTTTGCAAGTCACAAAAGGCACTTCCTATTATAGCTGACGCTACTGAAAATTACCTTTTAATATTTTCAAAAACATGTCGACACGCAGTTTTTATTTTGTTGCGTCTCTATATTTTGTCCTTCCCTTTTTTTGGGATTATTTGGGCTATAGTTAGAATCGTAATTTTGAAAATGACAAAGGGGCTCCATAGGCTCTGCTCGTACGCGATACCGCCAGACGAGCATACTTTTATTGTATTTTTGGACTCATCAGGGGGCACCCATGCAGCGAGAAATGAAATGAAACTTTTTTAAGTACAAATGGCTAATTAAAAAGTAATTTAAATTGTTAATACACATTTATGCGCTATTTTAATTAACCCTTAATTAAAAGATTAATAATCGTCACATACCAAACTATCGCCAGTAGTTTATTGCAGTGAGTAATGTTTATTAATGACAAAGCAAACGATGTGATATAAAACAACATTAATATTTACTCACGAATGAAAAGCGGAAACAAACGGTTTTATACAGGGTGGTCACTTTTTTAATACAGGGTGATTTTTTATAAGTGGTACTAACATTGAGATAAAGTAAAATCACGTAAAATAGTAAAGAAAAAAGTAGCTTCGGGCCAAAATCAGGTTTGAACGTAAATTACTTCAGATAGCTTGATTGCAACGACGTGATTCTGATCTAAAATATGCATTCATCCTTTGCTTCCCTTAATTATTTGTTTTTGGAGAACTTACTGCCAGAACCACATCATTAAACTCGAGGTATTTTTCTAAATAAAATAATCGTAAATAATCAAATTGTTATCGTTGTGCAACTCTAAATTTTTGGGAAACCATACAGGATAAAAAAATCGTTATTAATAAAAGTTATAGACACTGTAATAATAAACAAATTATCGTAATAAAATATTGTCGTATCATCAACCCTAAACTAGTTAAGAAATTAATCTCCACCCTCGTTTACGTAGGTATACTTAAAAAAAGTGCTATGTTTAAGTCAAAATTTTGAGAAAACTATTCATAGGATAAAAAATTGTTATTAATAAAAGTTATAGATACTGTAATAATAAATAAATTATTCTAATAAAATATTGTCGATCATGAACCTTAAACTAGTTATGAAATGAATCTCCACCCTCCACTAAAAAAATCAAAATTTTACGCAAAAAGTAACCTTCCGATCAAAATTAGGTTATTACGACATAAATTATACCGTAATTACAATTATAATTATGTTATAAAAATAAAAGCTTACATTTATGAAGATATAACAATACTTGAAGCGAACCTCGATGCCAATAGAATCCAAAAGGGCACAAAATAGTCAGTACGAAATAACACAAACACGCACACCAACACCGCGTAATATACTAGTAGACGAAATAGGTAGTATTTAAAAATATTAATTCAATTTTATTGAAAATCTTATCGAATTTGACCAAATGTGCAGGTGATGATAACGTAAAACTCAACATTTAGTTGAATTTCATTTATAAAAACTTTTTATTTAAATTATTCAATTTTGATTTCAAAATTGTTTTTAAAATACATTAATGTCCATTTGGGCCAGCAATTTTAATTTTGCGTAATTTTGGTGGGACACGTCGATTTAGATTTTTAATTGCGCATTTTTTGACACAAAAATAATTTACAAAGGGTGATCTATTTCAGAGGACATCAATAGTTTTTGAAATCAGCTCTTGATGGAGATCCCAAAAATAATAAAATATACAGGACGTTCCTTTTAAAAAAAATATTGTTGATGTCGTACCTCCGAAATAGATCACCCAGTATAAACTATTTTAGTGCCAAAAAATGATCAATTAAAAATACTAATCAACATGACCGAACTTTTTTCCAATTATTTTTATATGCGCCCAGGTAATTGATATATTCCATACCTTTTGGACACCCTACATGTATCTATACTTGATTTTTTTTTCTTTGCCGACACGTGACCACCATAATTAAACAAAATTACGATAGAAATCCAAATTTAAAAAATCTTTACTTTTTCATGTCAAAATTTTCTTGTCACTCCACTGTTGATACAAACCTAGCCGGCAAAAGAAAAACAACTTTTTTTGAAAGAAAACGTGAAAGAAAACAAATTCAAGTTTATTTTTTTATTTTTTTTATTAATTATGGATACCAAGACAAATCCTTTTATTGACTCGGGTAGGTGATAAATTTTATATCGTTTCAGTAGGTAACAAAAATTTTATATAGGGATTTTAGTACACGGGGTATGGCAAAAGACAATACCATTAGCAATTATCAATGGTAAAACATAAACTATTATATTCAAAGCTCAACAAAACGTCTTGGCGCTTTTAACGCCAAATTTAATTTATAATTAAAACGTATACACACTCGCAATTAATTTTTTTGCAAAACCAAAAAGAAATTAAACCAAAATATGAATGGTTACTTTGTGCAGTTACTATAAACAGATGAAGGATATATTAAGAATATGTGGAATGCATACAACAGAAGCTAATTATAAACAATTAACTGTCTTGATGCCATTTAAAAAAAAATGCTCAAAGAAACTCCAAATTATTTTGATAATTAAACTCAAATTTTTTTTCTGCAAGTACCTAATAACCAACTTGTTATTTCTACTAACGTAATATCTATTTATAAACACATCTTTAATTATAACCGCTAGTCAAAACATTTTAAACGATCCTATTATTTTTCAGTCTTAACAAAATGTGAATCAAATGAAATTACTACGACATCTACGATCGTCGGTGGTGCTACGTCCGTGCCAACTTTCGAACACAGAGGAGCCGCACGTCAAATGTACGGTTCTGGTTCGTTAAGACCTGCAGGGTCCAATACACCGCTCGCTCAAGATAACAGACAAAGTAGAATACAAAAAAATTCTACTACAAGAAGACGACCTCAACCATCCTTACCGTTTTCCGGTATGCCGTTAGTACCGGTACCGATTCCGATGCACGATTTCGAACGCATGCCCGATGGATATCCACTCTTTGTACCAGAATTACCACCTAGAAGAAACGGCTCTCCTAGTAGAGCGAGGGGAGGCTTATATGGAGGACGACCGGAATATCCTTTCGGTCGTCCGGATCACGGAAGAGCTAGATTTCCTCTCATAAGAGAAGGATTTATATCATCGAATCGTCGTTACAAAGTGCCCGGAATTAATCCCGGACACGGCAAAGTACATTACGGTAAACCGACCTATCACGGATCTACAAGTCACAGCACGGATTATATGAGAACTCCAGACGAAGAAGATCACATCGAAGATGAAGAAGACGAAGAATACGAACACCCTTGCGGAGAAAATTGTCCGAGAAATCAATTTTTGTGTATTGGAAATTGCATTTGCATCGATAACGAACACAGGTAAATGGAGCCCTCCGCGCGTTATAAAAAATGGCTTCCAGTTGAGTTTTAAAAAACCATCTTATAGATCCACCATTTTGTTTATAATTTTCTCTTCAAATGCTTAAACAGTTCCTTCGTTTCATGTTAAATTACTTAATAAAGAAGTAATAAAAGTTGTCTTCTTGCCTTTCACTGTGGGGGCCCATCATCATTAAACGGGTTTACGACTCGGTTTACTACGATTGTTACCACATGTTTCTCTTCTCTTTTAAAATCCTTTTGTTAAACATTTTTAAGGGAAAAATGTAGAACCTTTTTATGATTTATGATAGCAGTGAAAGGCAAGAAGTTAACTTTCAATTTTAGATGAACAGACTTTACCTACATCGTGCACCTAAGAGTGAGTGCAAATTAAAAGTTTCGAGCATAGACCCTCTACACTTCTAGAGTGTAGCATAGATCATAGCGTTTTGGGGTTCGCAAATTTAAAGCTGAGAGCATCGACCATATTGCATGCTTGCAGTGACATTAGTGATCTTAGATGGAATTTGCAACAACTCTCTGTAACTCTCTACTCTACGCTATTGATTTGCGCACACCCTAAGGGTATAAAGACGACCTTTACAAGATTAAAGCCCAAAATTTTTGCGAATTCCACTGGAAGGGCCATTTCTCAAAGAATGGCGAATTTATTTTTATTTTAAACATTTATCTTTGATCAGATGTGACGGTGATGCCGATTGTGAAGGAGACGAAGACGAACTCGAATGTGGCGAAGCGGAGAGTGCTCGTAATTTAAAATGCGAAGAGTCCGAACATCACGTTCGTTGTCCAAGATCTGGCAAATGCATATCTAAAGATTGGCTTTGTGACGGAGACGACGATTGTGGGGACTTTTCTGACGAGACCCATTGTGGTGAGTCATTTAAATGAACAAAAGAAATTTAAACGATCTACAAAATTAAATTTATATGTTACAGGATCGGCTGTGAGTTGTTCTGAAGATCAATTTGAATGTAATAATGGACTTTGTATACCCAAAACGTGGTTGTGTGATAACGATAACGATTGTAAAGACTTCTCCGACGAACTCAATTGTACTAAAAGTGGGTGAGTACTTTTTGAAAGTTTAAAGCCCCAGGCCCCCATTTCAAATGCCTCCTTCAGATGTTGGATCCCCATTCAGAAACACACTGTTAGATTCAGGGTCCGAGGGACTGAAGCCTCCTTTGAAAGTTTGTTTTAGAACTACATCCCGTTTAGAAATAACTTTTGAAAGTTTAAAGCTCCAGACCCCGATTTCAAATGCCCCCTTCAGATATTGGATCCCCATTCGGAAACCCAGTGTTAGATGCAGGTCCCCATGGACCGAAGCCTTCTTTGAAAGTTTGTTTTAGAAGCACACCCCATTTTAGAAGTACCTTTTGAAAGTTTAAGCCTTAAGTCTTCATTTCAAATGCCCTCTTTGGATGTTGGATTCCCTATTCATAAGTCAACTGCTGGATGCAAGGGCCGAAGCCTCTTTTGAAAATTTAAGGCGTTGCCCCACCATCTTTGCTTTGCAAAAGGGCCCCCATGTTTACATCTCCCCACCTGTGGCATTATTTCCGTTACAGATTGTCACGCCACATTTACAGCCATTTTGACATCCCATTCGTCCAAGTTCCACATCCCACTCTCCAAATTGCTTCACTTTATACAAAACTTCACACCTAATTGTAGGTGAATCTTGCATTTTTAAATTTACTTAAAAGTTTGCTTGCCTCCAAATTTTTATTTCCCGCCATTTTTATGCTTCACATCCGGTGGAGAAACCGCTTAGGTATACTACTAATGGTGTAGCAATCGATGCAATAAGATACGTAAAGGGCTGCGGTCCAGAGTCTAATGGGGCCTCCCTAAGACCCCTCGGTCCCTCGCTCGTGCAAAATTTAAATATCTACATAGAAAAATCCTAGAAAAATTCCTAGGTAATCTGCAATAGTTCTGGTATATGAGTTGCAAGTCCTCTATGTATCCAGCACACGTGTCGAAAGGGTTTGACGATGCTAGACTCAAACTCGATCTACTAGATTGACATTAGATCATCTACGCGCGCTACTTTCTTTCTGCCTGTTTCTGCCTTTTCTATCTACGAGTATCATCTTTCAATCACACTGTCAACTCATACTATCTGTCACTCACTCTATCTGTCAAACTCATCTGTGAGATGAGATGACATATGAAATGGCAGTTTTCATGACAGGTTTGATGTCATATGTCATCTCAGATCTGACTGATCTCTATAAACTAATCTCTGAAATGACATATGGGATGACAGATGGGTTGACAGATGGAATGATAGATAAAATTGACATATGGTAACAGATGACTTTAACATATGTTGGGTGACAGAGGAACTCCCCTCCGACATTAAAATATGGTGCCAGATGACGACATTGATATATGGTAACTATGGTGACTAATTGACATTTGACACATGGTAGCTATGGTGACAGATTGACATTTGACACTATCCAACTTTGCCCACTTCTCATTTTTCTAAACCAATCCCTATCTTACTTCCACCACACTCTCTGTCTCTATCTCCTTTTTTTATCTCTGTCTCTTTCGAACCTTACTGCGCATTTCCGATGATCCATGTGTTTTTTATTATATGAATTCCAAAAAAAATGTATTCCGTGAAGGAGGAGGGTACTGATCATTAATGAAGGGTCCCAGCACAACGAATAATTCTTTTCGGGACCAACTGAAACGTCGTTGTGCTACTAGCGCGTAATAAAAAATTTAATTCAAATAAATACCATCTTTTTAAGAAATACGCAGGCGGTAGTTATTTTTATGAATCAACAAATAGTTTTTGATTAAATTCGATATGGTTGCTTGTTGCTGTTACATTCAAACATTTTTTGGCGTATTATTATTTGTAACTCGAATGTAAAGCTAAAATGCGGGGGTGACGAATACATCCGAACGCGCTTGCACCCTCTTATCGATCACTTTTCGTAACCTACAATAATACACTAACACAATTATACAAACCTTACATACATATTACATATACTTTCCAAAGCTTATTTCATTTCAAATTCACAACATTAATGGTTCCTCGGAGTATTTACAACTAAAGAAAGAACTGGAGGATGAGACTTTTTACAAAATTAAATTTTTTCTCCGAGACTTCTAAGATTGGCATGCCTCATGGTCACGGTACGGAATTCATCAACAAATAAGTGGAATTAAAAGCAGTCCAATTTTAAGGGTTGCAAATGATCAAAACAAAATTCACGTAAAGCGTGAATAATTTTGGGGTTATAAGCGCACTAATTTAGAAATCGCAAGAACGTAACAAAAATTGACCCTCATGTGAAAAATACTGTTATTGCTGTGGCTACTATTCACCCTCTGTAACTGCCCCTAGACAAACTAAAACGTCGTACTCCTTCCGCAGCTTCCAATTACAACCTACCGTAATCAAAACCCCTACGATTTTTCTAATTTTACGTCTAAATAATACGCTTTTCTTTTATACTCTCGGCTTTCTGGAGAAAATTTGAGGGTAAAAAAAATAATTTTTATAGGAGGATGTCACTGTTGATCTCATCTGGACGCCTACATATGCGGAGGAGTTGACCTTGACAAGGACGGACGTTAGGGGTTGATTATAAAAGATCGCATCACCCGGTGCATTTTTTTGCTACAACACGTCACTCGATCTCGTAAATTATTTTTATTTTAAATTAAAAAAACAACTTTTTGCAAAGAACAAATAGTTGGGATTTAAGATCTCTTTTGCCTTTCTTTTTATATAAATAAAAGGAGAATGTTTATTTGAAAACCATCTGCGAAAGGAAAAGAAAAGGAGGAATTGTTAACGGAGTTCTATTTGTTAATAAGATCCGTGAAAAATAAGGATCGATCCGCGGCGCTGGTTACCTTGGATACCAACGTCCCAGCCAAAATCTACCTGTTTGAGGAAATTTTACCAAAAATATTAAGTTTTAAATAAATTCCAAATAAATTTTTCAATTTTCTACCCTTCAAATCGACTTTCGAGAATTTATTGCTTTTCTATTTACACAGTCACTAGATATTGAAGACGCGCTACCTTCTCTCTGTTCGTCTCTGCCTCTTCTATTTATGAATATCATCTGTCAATCTCATATGTCAGTCTCATATTATGTTATATCTAATCTAATTTGTCACTGATCCTATCTGTCAAAATCATCTGTGAGATGTGATGACATACGACATGACAGATTTGATGACAGATGGGATGACAGTTGAAATGACAAATGGAATGACAGATAAAATGATATGGGATGACAGATGGGTTGAAATATGGATTGACAGATGGGATGAGAGATAACCCCCCCAACAAAATAGCATTTAACATATAGTAACTACGGTGACATATTACACCCACTTGATAGATAACTCCACCTGACATATGAAATTGACATATGGTGACAGATTTTCTTGACATCGACATACCTATGTAGGGTGACAGATGAACCTCCCTCTGATATTGACATATGGTAAACATGGTGATAGATAGACATTTGACACATGGTAACTATGGTGACAGACCACTCCCCATTTCTCTAAACTGATTCCTATTTTACTTCCCCCACACTCTCTATCTCTTTTTTTATATTTCCGTCTCTTTCGGACCTTACTGCGCATTTCCGATGGTCCATGTGTTTTTTAATGTGTGGCACACTCGGTGGCACATGGTAACTATGATGACAGACCACTCCCCATTTCTCTAAACCAATTCTTATCTAACTTCCCCCACTCTCTCTATATCTATTTTTATATCTCGGTCTCTTTCGGACCTTATTGCGCATTTCCAATGATCCATGTGTTTTTTATTGTGTGAATACAGTAGAAGGTAAATGAAAGTATGTGGTACCTAACACCGACGTTGGCCATTTTCTGATCTACAAAATCGATCAAAATACCTACTTTTGAACTGATATCTGTCTGTCTGCCCTAGCTTTTTTCGAGCTTTAGTTTAAAATCGGTCGCAGCTCTTGCATTTTCTCTTAATACGTTTTTCACCACTTGTCACAACTATTCACGTATTGCAAGATGGTCCCCATATGGCCTTCTAGGGTCTACAGATAGAAAGAAAGATTTTCGTCACGTAACTAAAAAGAGAAGTTCGGGAGTACAACAAAAGTTTCTTGATACGTCTACTTCACTATTATAACCCTTGCGAGGCATCTTTTCAGAGAATAAGCCATCCTTTCGGATGCCTATATGATATCTAGTCCCTTCAGTCCTAAATCAGTTTTAATCTTTGGAGGAACTGGAAAGTACGAGACGTGAAGTGCCACCGATACTGCTCATGTTCGCTTGGTGGTTAATACCCACAATTTTTTTGCAGGTGTACCGAAGACGAATTTGCATGCACCGATGGTTCTTGTATATCCTTAACTTGGAAATGTGATAAAGAATTAGATTGTACGGACGGCTCGGACGAAACTGGTTGTGGTAAGTTCAATATAAAAATCTTTTATTTCGCAATTTTTCAACGACACCGTTTCTCTTAAAGATATCGAACCCCAAACTTGCAACGAAGGTGAATTTCAGTGTGCTTACGAGAGGTGTATAAAAATTGAATTTAAATGTGACGGCGACGACGATTGCGGCGATTGGAGCGACGAAGATGACTGCCCTAAGAGTCCCGGTAGTTGCGTTACGGGAGAATTCACGTAAATCCTCATTTTTTGTGCGTGTCTCTAAATTTCCAAGTAATAAGCTTAATTTTAGATGTGCCAATGGTAAATGTATACCAAAAAGATGGAGGTGCGACAAGCAACAAGACTGTGATAACAACGAAGACGAAGCTAATTGCGATGAAAACGACACAAGAACGTGTTCGCCAGACGAATATACTTGTAATAACGGACAGTGCATTTTGGTAAATCTCCATTTTGGACAAAGCTATAACAGAAATAATTATTTTTTTTAGAAAACGTGGGTTTGTGACGGTGTTTCCGATTGTAGTCAAGGCGAAGATGAATCCAAGTGCGAAATTGTTTGCGATTCGACCAAATTTGCTTGCACGGGTTGGAGTCCTAATGACACTTTTACCGAATTTTGTATTAATAAAAAGAACGTTTGTGATGGACAAAAAGATTGTCCCAAGGGGGAAGATGAAAAAGAATGTCCGACACGAAGAGATTGCGAAAATGGTACGATGTGCTCTCAGTTGTGTGTGACAACTGTCGATGGTAAACACGCCTGTAGCTGTCGTCCTGGTTATAAGTTAGCTGCTGATCACAGAAAGTAAGTAAAAAAATTGCTTCTTTCCATTTCTTCCATGTATTTGCTTCCAGTTGTGAGGATGTCAACGAGTGCTTGTACGAAACCGATCCCATTTGTTCTCAAACTTGCAATAACACGATTGGAAGCTTTACGTGCGGTTGCATGACCGGTTACATTTTGCGACCGGACTTGCGTTCGTGTAAAGCTTTGGGTGCACCACCGACCCTCTTATTCGCAAACAGAATGGATATACGACAAGTCTCTTTAAGTAACGCAAAGTACACCGCAATTTTAAAAGGACTTCACAACGCAATAGCTTTAGATTACCATTACGAAAAAGGTTTAATATTTTGGTCCGACGTTTCCATGGATATCATTAGAAAAGCTTACATAAACGGAACGGGCATAGTGGATGTAATTAAATGGGGTTTGGAATCGCCGGGTGGTGTAGCTTTAGACTGGATACACGACTTACTATTTTGGACCGATTCCGGCACAAGAAGAATCGAAGTTGCATCTCTGGACGGCAAACAAAGAGCTATTATAACAGCAGACGATTTAGACAAACCGAGAGCAATAGCAGTTCATCCGGGCGAAGCTTTGGTGTTTTGGACCGACTGGGGTCCGACACCAAAAATTGAAAAATCAGAAATGGACGGTAGTAATAGAAGAAGCATAGTAACCGAATCCGTATTTTGGCCCAACGGGTTAACTTTAGATTACACGTCCAACAGACTTTATTGGGCCGACGCAAAACACAACGTAATCGAGTCGGCACTTTACGACGGTAGCGATAGAAGGAAAATTATAAGCAAAGGTCTTCCGCATCCGTTCGCTTTAACTTTATTCGAAGACGCCATATATTGGACGGATTGGCACACGAAATCGATCTCCTCCGCAAATAAAGCAAACGGAGCTGGACTAAGAACGATTCACTCAAATCTCCACTATCCAATGGACATACACAGTTATCATCCGCAAAGACAACCTAACTATAGAAATCACTGTGGCGAAAATAACGGCGGATGCGAACACATGTGTTTGCCAAACAAAAAGTCGTTTACTTGCGTATGTCGTATGGGACAAAAATTAAGACCGGACAAAAGAAGTTGTCAGCAGCCGGAAAAGATGTTAGTTTTTGCGAGACAGAAAGATTTAAGGATTAAACACTTAGATAAAGACGCCACACATCAACACGAAATTGTCATTCCGGTCGAAGGCATAAAATCGGCGGTAGCGTTAGCTTGGGATTCCAAAACAAACTCCATTTATTGGACGGACGTCGAACGAGACACGATAAACAGAGCGCATTGGAATGGAAGTTACCAAACTGTTTTGGTTCACTCTAACATTATATCACCGGCCGGGTTGGCTTTAGATTGGGTTACGGATAAACTGTATTGGACCGATGCCGGTTTGGCGAGAATAGAAGTAGCGAATAGTGATGGAAGCATGAGGAGTTTGTTAGTGTGGGACGGTTTGGATAAACCGCGCGATATTGTTGTGGATCCGATGAGCGGTTATATGTATTGGTCGGATTGGGGAGAAAAGCCTAAAATTGAAAGGTCGGCTATGGACGGTTCTTCGAGAATTGTGTTAATTAGCCACAATTTAACTTGGCCAAACGGATTGGCCATAGATCACAATTCGGAAAAATTGTATTGGGCAGATGGTGGTATGAAAGCCATCGAATATTCAAATTTGGACGGTTCTAATAGAAAAGTTTTAATTGGTAAGTTGGAAAGGTTAAAATAAAATTGATATTGTTAAAGGGGTAAATTTAGGAGGGTCCGCATTACCACATCCTTTCGGTTTGGATGTATTTGGTAATTATATTTATTGGACCGATTGGAGTACATCGAACATTGAAAGTGCAAATAAATTGACTGCGATGGATAGAAAGGTATTGGGAACCGGTATAAACGGCCTAATGGACGTGAGAGTTTTTCATAGGAGTAGACGTACAATTAAAACGCCATGTAACACTTCAAATGGTAATTGTAGCCATTTGTGCTTGTTGAAACCTCAAGGACGAAGTTGTGCCTGTCCCATAGGAATTAAATTAGCGGTGAGAATTCGACGACAATTTTTAACACACGATCAATGTTTTTTATAAATTACAGGAAGATGGAACGACTTGTCCAGCAGGACCTAAAAATTCTCTAATATTAGCGCATCGAGTAGACATCCGCCAAATTTCTTTAGATGTCCCTTATACAGTAGATGTTGTATTGCCATTTCCGATACTCAAAAATGTAATGTCAGTGGATGTGGATCGTAAAACGGGCGAAATTTATTGGACCGACACAACGGAAGATTTGATACAAAAGGCAACTCCGGACGGAAAAAATATTACCACCATAATTATGCACGAACTTCAAATGGTCGACGATATCGCCATAGACTCGACAGGAAGAAAGGTAAAAAATTATTTTGCCTACTGTTCTAGTCCTAAGCCACAAGGTCAGTTGGTCTACGCCAGAAATTAAATGAGAACTTTTGGAGACTCCCCTTTTCTTATTTTAGAAGGCGAGGTATTTGCTCAGGGCCATATTATGCACTAGGTTGACAAGGCTAAAGCCCGCTAAAGCCTAAGGCGCCTTCTGCAGAAAAGGCGCTAACTTCTAAATTATATTTGGCAAAATAGCCCTAAATATTACCATTTTGCACCGAATTTTCAAAAAATCTTTTTCCCCAAACCCCCAGCGACGACGGTGGTAGGTACAGTCTCGTGCATATCTTTTCGCCACCCCGGCAATACGTTATAACAATTTGTTGGTTCAACCATCAATAACACCCCCCCTACTTAAACTGAGGGGTAACTTTATTTTGCCAACAAGTATTTAATCAACAAACTGTGTTGGTATTATGATGCTTGCACCCACAAATCGTGCAAACGTATTGCCGGGGTGGCCAAAAGCTATGAACGAGACTGTACATCACGACCAAACAAAATTCTTAAGTGGTAATTCTGTATTAGGCTAGGGCGCCAAACAGACATGATCCGGTCCTGTATTTGCTAATTCAACTATTAAATCTATTTTTGTTTCATTGAGTGCATTCATCGAACATAACAGTTGTGGAGCAGCTACCAAATCGTTCAGTGACTTATCTCTGCTTTGGGAACGTGTGCGGAGCGATCGCCATTTTATCGAGCGCATTTCATTTGTCGAACTATCGAACGTCAAACTATCTCGATACCTGCTCACTTAACAAAATTGCCGCACGATAGAAGCGCTAGTGTGATGTATAGCAGTTGGTAACTGTTCCACAACTATTACGTCCGCTGAATGCGCCCTAAATGTCGACTAAGTTCCAATTTAATATTTTGTGTTATATTGGAGATTTTTCAAAAAAACAAAACCGTTTTAACATAAACTTATTAACAAAATAGTCACATTTGATAATATCAATTTAACACCTAGAACAGTGCAACATCATCATCCAAACCAAACACCCTGTATAAAATAATTAGTTTAGCTCAAAGTCAAGGCCGGAACAAAGAATGTTGGGTCTGAGGCGCTAATTATTTTCGGGCTCCAACAAAAATACAGTGCAGTTCCCAAAACAAATGCTTATTTATAGTCTAGTCGTCAATGAAGGGGTAATACAGTACCCGGTGCTAGCTCCATGGCTAAGGGAGGGAGGGAGTGAAAATTTCCTGGATTTTCGCTTATATCTCGAAAACGGTGTATCCTAGGGAAAAAATTACTCTTAGCAAAATGAAAGCTTATTAAATTTCCTACAAGACTGCTTTGATTCATCTTTTTCTATTCCTTGTAGTTTTTGAGATACCTGTCCACAAACATTTTAATAAATGAAAAAAAAATTGCCTTGCGTTTTGCGTCAACTTTTGCCTCTAGCGCCTCAGCCCTTTGTTTTACAGTAAAAGTCTTCAGAAAAGAAGTTATAAGTAGACTATTTGCTATTTAACTTTTTTCCGGGCCCTCCACAACATCGAGCCCTGAAACACGCGCTTCATGGATAATCCAGCCCTGCTCAAACTGTCAAAATCTGACAAAATGTTACAAAGTTCTCTTAACTAATTGCAAAGAGGTTTTAAAATAATTTAAAAGCAGCGTTGTTAAAATAAATTACATAATTGGAAGAAGCTGTAAATGAAATAAAAGTAAAAATTACTTTTATGGTGGAAATTTAACTTGTAAGTGTTACGTGGCGGAACCGCAACCACGAGCTACAACCCCCACAAATTGCGATAAAAAAAATTTGGAATTTTTAAGTAGGTCTTGGAAAATAAGGGTACAAAACATTTCAAAAATGTAAATCAAACCCAGAAACGGGACTAACCTTGGTAAACCATTTCAAGCATCTTGATTTTCAGAAAGTTTTCGAGCTACCCTCAATAATTCCAATATCTAAACCACCACTTTTTCACTTTAATTTAACAAAAATAAGAAAGTATTTAAACACTTTCAGTACCTACTTTAATTATCCCGATTCACTCGCGAATTTATTTTAACCAAAAAATCGCCCTTAATTTTTAAACAATTTGAAAATAACGTTACACACCAACACTTGAGGGTTGTATTGAACACATTTATGTAAAAATTTAGTACGAAAATATATTAAATATAATAAAAATCCATGAGCATGAGTTTTCCCGCTTACTTTGCTACTACACTACCACTACACTACACCGCCATTTTTTTTCATTTTCAATTTTCCTTACTACCAACCTATAATATAGTAATTATGTAATCACCAATAATTGTTCAAATATTGAAATTTAAAAATTTTTTATTTTAAATTATTATTATTTTAATAATTATTATTAAAGTTCTACTTTTACATCTTAGGAGGTAAAAGTAAACTCTAACCTTAAATATCTACAACAAATTAAAAATATTTGACAATTGAACTACAAGTAATTAACACGAGATGGCGCTTTTTTTATTTAAAATTTTTATTTTTGATTTTAATTAAGTTTCATTAAAAGTTACTATTTTATTATAATAGGAGTAATTATGAGATCAGGCGAGAGTAAAAACAAATCCCGCCTCGTAAGCTAAAATTTTTGCCTCGACTCGCATTGGAAATCTTACTCTTGCCTCGCATATCGCAATTTTTTCTTAGACGAGAATGTGAGATTCTCGCAATTTTGCGAGACTCGCATGAAACCCCAATAGTCCTAATTAGAAATAACGAAAACTATATGGGTCCTTTTAAGTTTAGACACATAGAGATTGTCTTATTAACGGCTTTACAAGCCCTTTCAGGGACGTAGCTAGGGGTGGCAACAGGTGGGCGATGCCCACCTAATTCGCTGTGCCCACCCGTCTGCCCACTTCAAATAATTTTGAAAATAAAAAAATTATAACACTAAACTTAAACCAGGTTGTTGAATTTGACTCGATCCTCCAAAATAGAAGAGTTATTTTACACTAGGGTAAATGCATATTTTAGTCATAATTTTATAGCCCTCCCCCGAAATGAAGTTGCTCAAACTTTGCGCACCCAGTATTTTAAGTCTAGCTACGCCCCTGAGCCGTCTTAAACGAGGATTGACTTGGAAGTTTGAAGAGGCAAGCGTCGTGATGACCTACCCCACTTGCATTTTTCCCCAAACATTGAAATTAAATTTTAATTATAGATTTATTGGACCGATGGAGGAAGAAACAGCATCGAAGTGTGCGAACTCGATGGTAAAAATCGTAAATTATTAATTTGGGAAAATGTGGATTCTCCGAGAGCTATCGCTTTGCATTATCATCACGGGTTGATGTTTTGGTCCGATTGGGGTAATTACGCGCGCATAGAAAGAGCTCACATGGACGGAACCGATAGAATGGCCATAGTAACGACGGGTTTAAAATGGCCCAACGGTTTGGCGGTAGATAGGCCTGCAGGGCGCCTTTATTGGAACGACGCAGAAAAGAAAACGATCGAATCTAGTGATTTAAGCGGAAAAGACAGAAGACTGGTTTTAGGTGAAGTGCCTCACCCTTATGGGTTGGTCGTTGTCGGTAATCACATGTATTGGACCGATTGGCAAACTCAGAGTTTACACAGAGCTGACAAATTGACCGGTAGTGATATGATAGTTATTAGGGATAAATTGGAAGGTTTGATGAACGTCAGAGCGGTGCAAACTGATAACATTGCCGAAAATGCTTGTGGAAATGATAACGGCGGATGTTCTCATTTGTGTTTGCGTAATCCACAAGGTTTTTCTTGTAGTTGTCCCACTGGAATTAATATGAGTAAAAATAGTAAAATTTGCGAAACTCAACCATCGGCTTATCTTCTATTTGCTACCAGAGCAAATTTAGCACGTGTGAGTTTGGAAACTAAAGAATTATGGGACGTGACTTTACCAGTTACCGACATACAACACGCCATAGACGTCGATTTTCATTGGAAAAAACAATTGATTTTCTTTACCGACGTAGAAAAAGATGCAATTTTAAGTGTGGCCATGAAAAATTTATCTCTCGTCAAACCTGTTGCAACAGCAAATTTGAGCACGCCCAACGGAATTGCGGTCGATTGGATAGCCGATAACGTCTATTGGGCCGATACCGGTTACAAAGTGATCGAAGTTTGTAAATTTGACGGTACATCTCGCAAAATAATCATAAAAGATTATTTATTGGAACCGAGATCTATAGCGGTCTTTCCTCGTAAAGGCTACTTATATTGGACCGATTGGGGCGACAAACCTAAAATTGAACGCTCGTTTATGGACGGTTCTTCAAGGAAGGCCATAGTTACAAACGACTTGGGCTTTCCAAATGGTTTGGTTATCGATTATAGTACGAGAAGGTTATATTGGACGGACGCGCGATGGGATCGTATAGAAACTTCAGATTTAAACGGACAAAATAGGATACAGCTAGTTCACAGCGAACCAAACGTTCCTGCCACACATCCGTTTAGTTTGACTCAGGTAAAAGTATCATTTACCCCTTTGGAGGTAATTTTTAAAATTGTTTTTATAGTTTGGCGAATTCATTTATTGGACAGATTGGTACCAGAAGTCGATAGTCCGTGCCGATAAGGCAACAGGTAAAGGTTCTGCGATTATCCGTTCGAATTTAGACGGTGCTATGGGTATAACGGTTGTGACCGAAAGTCGTCAACAGGGGTGGAATCCTTGCGTTGAAAATAATGGCGAATGCACGCATTTGTGCTTTTTCAAACTTAAAAATTATACGTGCGGCTGTCCCGACGTACCGGATGGTAAAAGTTGTCAACGAGGTAAGGCTTAACGTAAACGAATTTTGGAAGAACTCACTGAAATTTATTTTTATAGAACCGAAAACGTGGTTGTCGATTAAAAATGTCGATAAAGACTACGACGACGATGACGACGAGCAATATTTCGATCCAAACAATAGCTTCGCGGACGACATGTTACCGGACGAAAATAAAGATAGCCTCACACATCGTATTCTTCTGTTTGCATTAGCTGCGTTATTTTGTATCATCGTTTTGACCATAGTTTTGCTTTGTATGGCATTAATTTACCGTAAAAAGAAAAAGAAATATTTGTATTCTAACGGTAGGAGTGTCATGACTTTTTCGAATCCAAATTATTATACGTCCGGTAATACTGAAGGCGGTCCTCCTGGAACTTCGACTTCTACCGATAAGAAACCTTTCATTTGGAAACGACTCAAATACGATAAATCGCAGGTAAGTCGTCCAAAAGACTAAGTGGAAAGCTTTTCATAGCTCGTTCGCTTCGAGTTCCACGATTGAATTTAGTCCTTTTGTATTAGTTTACTTTTTACGGCCTTGATTCCTTTTCAAACACTCCCTGCTCGGGAGCCAATTGTTATCAAACTTGCCATCTTTTCCTTCGTACTTATAGGGCCTGTATAACATGAGTCTTGATTCGGCCTTGATTCCTTTTCAAGCAGTCCCTGCTCGGGCGCCAATTATTATCAAACTTGCGATATTTTCCTTTGAACTTATTTAAATTAATAGTTGATGGTCTGTACAACATGACGAGTCTTGATTCGGCCTTGATTCCTTTTCAAACAGTCCCCGCTCGGGCGCCAATTGTTATCAAACGTGGGATCTTTTTATTCGCACTTATTTAAATTAATCGTCGAGGACCTGTACAATATGACGTCGAGTCGCCTTGTACCTACTAATTAATATTCGTTTTAGGAACGAGTTTATGAAGAAAAGGCGGTCAGAAACAGTCCCGAAGGTGCTAGTTTAATACCTAACGTGTTGACACCGAGCAGCTCCAATTGCGAACCGGTGACGCCAGAATTACAACATTCGCCATCAGTTACGCCGCTCCACAGAATAGATTCGACACAACCGATCGTGTAAACGGTCATAAAAAATAAGAGACGAAAAATTTAGTCACCTATTTAAAATAACCGAAGAGGGGAAGTGTTTCCCCTTTAGAAAAAAAGGTTTGAGTTTGTAAATAAATGAACGTCAAATTAAGGTGACTGACAATAAATTATATTTAAAAATACATTTTCAAAAAAAGCAAAAATGCCAAAGAAATCAATTAAAAAATAAATAGACGCGTTTTATTAATTTTGTATATGAAAAAAATGGGAAAAAACTGATATTTTTCTAATCATTTCTTTTTTTCAAAATATTAATCTTGATGAGGAAAAAATAATTATATTATGTACACTTTATTGCAGCACGGTTTTAGAAACTATTTAATATATAAATAATTTTTAAAAGCTTAAATTTCCAAAAAAATTGAAAATTTACACAAAAGTTAATTTAAATACTGCATTACAAAAAAACTGTTAGAGTATTTTTCAATAGATGTAACATATCTTGTTATAAAAGGGCAGTATATTTAATCCATTTGAAAATATAAAAAAATAAAAAATATTTTCTGTATGTACGTATCTTCATATCAATGTTTCTCTTTTCTCCTTTAAAAGAAATTTCATTTTCGAAAATAACGAAAGAGTGTAGCCAAATGACTTAAGCCGCTTTTCAACTGGGATACCTTTTGTGAGAAACTCGCGTGAAAGAAATACTACAATTGACGAAGACAGATAAGGACGGGAGACTATGTACGCGTACGGTATGCAGAACGATTCCGTAGCGAATTTTCCCAGTTTGAAAGCAACCTTAGGCTTGTATTTATTTATAGTTGCGAATATGTGAAAGGGGGCGAAATTGTAATTTAACATAGTAATATTTTTATTATAAAAAGAACGGGAGGTGTAAACATAAAGACTGATTGTTAGGATTGTCGAGTAATTAATTATTTTGTAAAAAAAAACATTTTTTTAAGCAAAATACTTAACTACGTTTTCAAAAAGAAAATATTTAAGGTATGAATGAACTTTTTAAAAAAATTAAAATAAATGTACAAAGAAAATTCATTTCGTTAGATCACATTGGCTCGTGTGGTCTGACTTATTATGAATCTTACGAGATTGTTATAATGAAAAGTCAAAAAATGGATAAAGAAACCTTTCCAATTTCATATTTAGATAAATATTTGCAAATTTTTTGTAAATGTTACATTAGTCGTACATAATTTTTATGATAATCATAACAGTACGTAAAATTTTTAACTTCCAATTCTTAAAACTCGAAAATTGTCGAGTCAAAATTTTCAGATTAATTGGAAAAAATGTCTAAAATTAATTCTGTTGTGATACATATTATTATTACTATGTGAATAGTTCTGAATAATACTAAATAATAGCTCAAAAATATTCAGAAATTCGCTCAATATTTATTAACAACGTCATCATATACAGGGAGGGCCACTTACAAGTTTTCCTCCCGATTATTTCAAAACGTCGGTAAAAACACCTTTAATGGATGGTTACGGTGGTCCTAGATACAAGGTGATCCATCTGTAAAATACACGACGAGTTGGTATTTTTTAAATGGGTCTAATATACAGTTCCACCAACTTTATTAGCGAGCTGAGGGGGTGTGGCCAGCGCTGTCATAGATTTTGAAGAACACTACCAGTTAAAAGTATTTCAGTCGCTAAATTAGACATGTAACTGTCACTAAAATTGAATATCAGTTAATATTAACACAGTGAATTTGAAAAGTACAACTTACTGTCGTTTTGAAAGGTTTTATCACAACCTTAAATAGTTAGCATAATTGGTTGGTGGAGCTGTACATATTATTATTGATGTGGCGACGTTTTACGAGAAACTTTTCGAGTTTTAAAATAATCCGAGAAGAAAACTTACAATTGGCCCACGCCGTATATTTTTATTTACAATTTACAAGATAAAAAATATCGTTTTTATTTATTAACAAAAATAAGTCAGTATTACATTTCCACTCAATAATTTTTAATAAAAAAATTTAAAATAGATATGTTTCAAAATAAGTGTATAATATATGGAATATTTATAGTATTTATGTTTATAAATTCATGAATCTTGGAGGCCTCCAACAAGAAACATGTTGATAATAAACAATGTATTTTAAATGTTTTTCAATTGCTTTTATTTACTGCCAAAACATAAACCCAAATTACCTAAAAAATAAACAAAATTGGAAGTCAAAAACTGGAATTTGTGCAAAACACGTCTAAAGTGTCAAAAACAAAAAGCCTTAGTGATCCACAGACGCTCGATTGCATAAACGAAAATTATATTTTAATCCGAGAATTAGATTTATAATCATTTATATGGCAACGTTACACACTGTCAAAATTTGACATTTATTTATTAATTTATTGTGTAATGTTGCCATATCTAAGGATTATAAATTTAATTCTCGGATTAAAATATAATCGCCTTTATGCAATCGAGCGAGAGATTACAAAAAAAATAAGAACGTACAAGAAACCGTACAGAAAAAAATAAGTTTTCTATTTCTACTCGTACACGATTATTATCTACCTAAACAATTCATTTAATTTTATATATTGCACACTCATTTATTTGTTCTATATTTTGTATCAAAATTAAAGCCTATTTCTATATTTTGTAATAGCACAACTTGGACCAAACAAAAGATCGACTAAATAAAAATAAATACAACTGGCCCTACATGCGTACAACAAATAAGTGCAGACGTAACAAAGCTATGGAAAAGAACAAAAATAATTAAAAGGGGCTGTATAGCTAAAAACCTTTTTCAATGAAAAATGCTAATAGTCCAGTCACATAAGGGTTTTAAACCTTAGAATGAAAGTCAGAAAGCTCAATATTTGTAGTGTACGACTGTATAAGTTTGCGCGCCTCCCACTCTCCGCACTATATTTCGCAGGACGATTGATTGTACAAAAAAATGAATAAGATGAAATTTATAGAGAATTTTACGATCTACAATTTTTGTAATAACCTTTCATGACGTATGATGCATAGGAAACGAGATATTTGCAAAAAAACGATTTTTGGGACCGTTGACACAAAAATCTGACTTTGTGATCTTGATACGCGGACACAAGATTGTATGAGAGTTTTGAGCAAGTTTTTAGAACGTCAAAATATAAGTTTATGCAAGTATTTAGCTTTCTGACTTCAATTCTGAGGTTAGCCCTTTATTTCGTCTAATTTGACTGGACTAAAAATATTAACTGATATATAAGTTCGTAATTTGTGACGTCACACCGCCATTATTTTCACCATTTGTCCTCGTTGCTTAGCGGTATAGTTTTCCTATATTAATTTATAAACTATTATTGGATCAATTACGACGATCATATAGACGATATGACGTCACGAATTTTTACTTGAAAGCAATAAATCTTCTTAACGATCCATCAGAGCGATGTGCGGTTTAAAAATTTGTTCTTAAAATCGTATATACTATAACTTTTATTTTTAGTTTACAACCCCCTTTAATATATAATTTAGAGAAGTAGCTAGGTTTCTAGACATTTATAACGGTCCGTTACGCTTTACCGGAATTTCTGATGTGAGGTATCAGATGTGGATGTCAAAATGTAAATGCTCAGTCAAATCAAAATTTCAATCAACTGTAACCGTGGTAAAACGGTCTGTTCAAAATGTCCAGCAACCCAACATCAATGCGAATGCACCACTAAAAACTAATCGTGTAAGAAGAAACTGCAAAATCTCTTCTATCTCTTCTTTCAACTCTGTTTCTCTCCATTTTGGAAATTTGAAAATATTGTCACGCGTAGAAATATTGCGCAAATTATTAAATGTAATAAAATAGCCGTAGAGTAAGGAACTTTTTAAATAAAGATAATTATTTGAACAGCCTTTGATCAATTATTAATTTTGATACAACCTGGAGAATCACGAACTTCCTCGTGACATATGGTGGAGGCGCCGGGCTTCTAGAGTAAGAAGGCCCGATTGCAGAATTCAGATTTAGGAAGAAGTCTCGTAAGAAAATCTTACACAAACGAAATTCAGACAGACCAAAAGCCAAACCAAGAGGGTCATATCAAAAACAGGCAAGCAGAGGAACGTACTAAATTAGAGGTGGACCAAAAGACAGATAGACGGACTAATGTAAAAATAAAAAAATATGTAGTCGGACTTAACGAGAAGCAAATAACCTGTCCTTAAAAACGTCCTTTGGTAAAATAAATTAATCAAGCGCTCTTACCAAAAACGTATCCTAATTCTTTAACATCTATGGCTGAGAGCTTAAAAACGATAACAGCGGAAATTACTTTGAATCCATAACTCGTGCATCCATCCTGATTATTTCTAGTGGTGCAAACTATTAGTTACGCCCAGCCACGTTTCTCTACTATAAGAGTCTACAGATATTTCCTATTTTTTAAAATATTGTTTAATAAATATCAAATAAATAAAATCTTCGTCTTCTTTTGGAATGTACAATTAACATTTCAAGTAAATACTGAATTTAATCACAATTAACTTTTGAAGGAGAGGGAATTATAAAATTTTTCAATTGTCTTGAAGTTTCAGTTCGGGAAAAATTTCACTAAGAGTGATTTCCAAAAGTTCCTGAAACAAAAAAATCACAACTAATGTAAGAACTGCACACTTTCTCCCGAAAACCTCCCACCACTTCTACTGATGTTGACAAACCAACAGTTTAATCACGGACAGTCAGTTTATGGAGATAGGTAGCGCAACACAGATCTCTAATGGTGAGCGGTAGGGATAAGTTTGGCCACGCCCTTTTAACATTTTAAATACATAGACTACTGCGTTGGTGGGGATAAATACCAATTTAAGTATCTGCGCATTCACACCACTCACCAACATAAATCTGTCTTGCTTTAGAAGGGGGATAGAACTAATGAAAGGTTTTCGAGACGTCAGAACGGTGTAACTTACATAAAATAGTTGTTTATTCATAGTTTTATCTTGTAAAGTATCAAAAACTTTTTTAGCTCCATTTTTAGAAGCACCGGCTCCAACAAGCGTATTTAAAACTTCAGGTACATTAGAAATAAATTGTTCGCGTGCGTCCTTTTCCGTTTTACTTTTAACATCGTCGGAGCGTTCTGGAGGCGATTTTATCAATACGCCGCCCGACCACCAACTTTTAATAATTAAAGAAATATAATAATGTAACATTTGTTCCGAAAAGCACCACGCTATCGTATCTCTTATTTGTCTATTTATTGTTCTGCCGTAAGTTACTTGCACGAAAGCTATCAGAGTCTTTCGTAAATATTTAAATACGCCTCTCATATCAAATATTTCGCTCATTAACGAATAAAGGGGTTCCGCTATTGTATCTTTACTATCGTCTAAAAGTTTCGACGAATGGCCGTTTATTTTTACGTCGTATTCGGCACCCGGCGCATCGAGGCATTGGGAAATGTCTTCTTCAGCACTATCGCGAATCACCGACTGATTAGAACTATTTTCGCTGTTACTTTTAAAAAAAGTAGCGAAGGAAAATTTGAATTTTTTAGGAGATTCGGAAGTTTGCTTCAAGTGCTCAGAACTTGGACTTAAAAAGGAATAAATTGCCTCGCATTGGTTTAAACGATCGTCTTCTAATACGAACTGAAAAGAAAATTTATTTATTTAGAAACTTTCCTGGCCCTCTTTAACCCACTTGCCGGTCCTCTTCGCCCCGATAGAGGGGGCGAAGAGGACCACAGGTAATCTCTCTTTTATCTTTAATTACAGCGATTTGCAATAGCAGTTAATAAACAATATTTTACTTACATTTCAGGCACATATGTACCTAGATGATTCTAGCATTACTATGTCCTCTATGCCCTGTGTTCCCCTACTTAAATTTGAATTTTCAAGGTTATTGCAACACTGCAAGGCCTTGATCAGGCAGACTTTCTTATTAATTTACAAAGGGAAGTAGGTACTTGAAGGGGTAGTAAAGTGGTGATAGATAGAGGGTTGATTTTTACATAAAAGCTTCTACCATTATGTTTTATTTAAATTTGAATTTTCAAGGTCATTGCTACACTTCAAAGCCTTGGCCAGCGGACTTTTTTAAAATTTTTCAAAAGGTAAGTACCTGAAGGGGTGGTGAAGTAATAGAGGGTTGGTTTTTACATAAAAAACTTTTGCCACTTGCCAGTAGTACTTCACTTTGAATTTTCAAGGTCATTACGATACTAGAAGGTCTTGGTCAGCAGACTTTTTTTAAAAATTCCCAAGAAGGAAATACCCGAAGGGTTGGTGGTAGAGGGATAATTTGATTTACCCCTCTTTTGCAAGCTGTTAAGTAGAACTTACCTCTAAATATTTTTGTATTTGAAATTTTGCCTTGTCCAGAGAAGTTCTGTCCAATTTTCCAAAGAGAAATTTGAACTGCTGCGACGGCAATTCCACATTTCGAATGTTGGAACAAAGAGGACGTAGTTTTCTGTGTAGGTCTTGAAATTGAGGTAAGGTGCGCGAGACTACCCATCCAGTACTAATTCCTTCGTCGCCCTCGTTGGCATCAGATTCCAACATATGAACCACGATGACAAATTGAGGAGGTTCTTTTTCGTCGCTAGCCTAAAGAACAAAAAACTTACATAGGTAATCAAGGACATTTTAAGGATATAATTACGTCGGCACTTTGTACGACGGCTCTCCATTTTCCTAAGTTTTCGCCCCAAGTTTCGGTTCTACTAATGTGAGCTTCTAATTGTCTCTTTTCTCCTTCCAACCATTCGACTTCTTTTTCTAAAATCTTTAAAACTCGCGATTCCGGTTTGAGAGAAGACCTCAAAGCCTGTAGAGCTTGCATTTTATTATTCAACTTTTCTTGCAACTGATCTAACTTTCTGCGAGCGTAATTGGAGTGGTCGCCCACGTGAAGCGAACTATCAAAACTCGTCGACACGTCAGCAGTTTGTTTTTCTTCATTTTCGGCATCTATTTCGGTAATTCCATCTTCGCTCGCTATCGCTTGAAGCATATCTTTATAAAAATCGCTTATTATAAAAGGCTGATAATATTTATCTTCTAACGTTTGTATAACTTGCACTTGTACTTCGTAAAATACTTCTGGTCCCTTGTCACCTAACAAAAATGCTTCCATACGTTTACGCATACTTTTATCCACTTTTATCTCCCCCGTTGGATTTCTAATGAAAGTATAAAATATTTCTGCTCCCAATTGATGTCGATTCTTGCGCGACGACAATCTCAACTCTTCTACGGCGCTCCAATAGCCGATTAAACCTTGACTCGCGACCGTCTCTAAAAATTGAGATAAATACTTACGCCCTAAGACGTGTTCTAATATGTTGGTTAAGGGTAGTAACTGAAATATAAATTATTTGCGTTATATTACATATTTATTTAGTTATTTATTATTATATAATATTATACAGGGTGATTTATTAAAGCGCCCGTCTTCGATAGCTCCCTAGCCCTTCGAAATAAGGCATACATTTAAATACAGAAGTTATTCAACTCTTAAACTGGTATCTCATTGTAAAAATTCTCATAAATATTTTTATTAAATTTTTTATAAAACTGGTTTTGACAGTGTGCTCAGCTAAATTAACGAAGTTTTTATAAAAACTGTACTTATGCGACAATGCGACTTCGCGTAAATATTTTGACGTGACGTCACATAAATACAAACGGTTCTATTTTTGTTGGTGCCACATTGAACCTTGGAGATGTTGCAGCTTATGCAACACATTCTCCAATCCGTAAAAATAAGGATAGCAAATTATGACAGTGTGGTATACGCACATAATGACATATTTTTATAACAATATTTATGAAAATATTGATAGTCAGCTAGATGCTTTGAGGAGCACAACCTAAAGTGTTGTATCTTGTATCACTGCTCGGCGAGAATATTTTTAATTTTTTTAAATGGAACACCCTCTATACTTTTCTATATTTTGCCTTGGCATTTAAGTCGCCTACATGGCCATATTAATTTTTTTTAATTTCTCCGCGGCGTTGCCAAGTTGTTAATTTTTGTCTCTAAAAAATGCCCGCAACACGTGTTGCTTTATAAAATCGTAGTAAAGCCGTTGTTGAAGAACTAATAACGAATTTTCTTTCCTAGGTAATTAAGATCATCCTCTATACTATGAAGCTAAAAAAGTCAGATTAAAATGTACAGGGTGTTTATAACAGCGACCCAAAGTTGCTCATTTTCAAATGACCATAACTCGTTATTTTCAAATAGAACACCCTGTATATTTTTATAAATTGTGTATCTAAATTTTCCCAGGAATTCAAATATGTAAAAATATACAGGATGTTGCATTTGAAAATAATGAGTTATAGTCATTTGAAAATGAGTAACTTTGGGTCGCTTTAATGAACACCCTGTACAATTTAATCGACCTTTCTAAATTTCATAGCTTAGAGCAGAGGTTCTCAAACTGTGGTACGCGTACCACTGGTGGTACGCAGAGCTTCTCAAGGTGGTACGCAAGCCCCAAGCAAAGATACGCGATAAGATAAGTAACCAGCATGATACTTTTGGCGTGGAATTTTTGGATTTTGAATTTTCTACCATACTGACGGTAAAAAATAAATTTCGAAGTAAACTTAACATCGACCCAAATTAATTTAAGATTAAAGCTCACTACAACTGATCCTAACTTCTCCTTGCTAATTTCAAAGATACAGGCATCATCCTGCTATTAATTTAATTTTGTTTTTTATTTGTAATATTTTTTTTATAAATATACAGGGTGTATTCGAAATAGATTGACAAACGTCGAGAGTACGGTCCTTACCTAAAATTAGGGCACCCGTATTTTTTTGTTTTGGTCAATTCCAATTTCTGAGCGGTGAAAATGTTAACAAAATGGGGTTACAGGGGGCCCGCTGTTAGGGGCTCCCACACCCCCGAAAATTGGATGACCAATACGGGTACCTTAATTTCAGCTAAGGAATGTACCCTCAACGTTTGTCCATCTATTTTGGATACACCCTGTATATTAGGACTTTAAAAACAAATATATATTTTTACTGCGCTATCATTCTAAACATAGAAAATTTTTAATAATTTGGTGGTACGCGACTAATCCGTGGTACACATGAGTGGTACGCGAAAAAAAAAGTTTGAGAACCTCTGGCTTAGAGGATAGTCATAACTGCCTAGAAAAAAAATTTCGTCATTATTTCTTGACCATCAGCTTTACTATGATTTTATAAAGCAACACGTGTTGCGGGCATTTTTTAGAGTAAAAATTAATAACTTGGCAACACCGCCGAGAAATTAAAAAAATTTAACATGACCATGTAGGCGACTTAATGCCAAGTCAAAATATAGAAAAAATATAGGGCTTTCCATTTAAAAAAATAAAAAATATTCTCGCCCAGCACTAATTGAACACCCTGTAGAGATGAAAATAATTTTACGTTATGCTCCTTAAGGAGTTTAATAACTTTTGTATTTAAATGTATGCCTTATTCCAAACTAATAAACTTATTAATCACCCTGTATATTAATTTTTTTTTTTTATTATTATATATTATATAATATGTTTATATTATGTATATATAATAAATATATAATAGATTAAAAATTATTTTGAAAGACACTAACCTTATGCACGTCATTCTGCATTTGAAAATTTAAATCCCACCCCAAATCGACTAAACGTTTCTCACACTGAACTTTAGCATACGTTAATTGATTAATGTATCGTTTTAATTTTCTGGCAGCGTTGAGTTCAGACTTATTAATTGCGCCCGAATTTGAATTTTTATCGACATCAGGATCGACTCCTCTCGAGCGATTTATATTTTGTAAAGTTGTAGCTTGCATTATTTTAGTTACAATATCGTACCTATAACCCCAATAGTTATTTTAGTTCAGTAGCGCATTATTAGAACGCCGTAAGGCAAGATTGTCTTAGGAAAAGGGACCGTTTTATTACCTTATGCTCTTCAAAACTTCGACGTCATTTGTTTTTTGTAACATTTTCAAAAAATCTTCGAAACTGTTGGCGTACTCAAAGGTTTTGCGATGCATCGCCGCAGCAACCTTTTGAGCTTCGATGTAAACGATAACGTTTTGATTGAAATAATCGGGATCTGTTAGGTGTTCGATAAAAGGTTGGATTACTACAAAATAACGTATGTTAGGGCCCAAAAATTAAATATAAAAAGCAAAAGCACCTTTACAAGCGAGAATTTCTCTTACAAAATGTTTTCCCGGCGATAAAGAATAACTACGAGGCAGCAAAAACATAATAAGCACTTCGCTGATATGTTGTAAATACTCTAATTCTTTTCTAGATGAAACTAGATGTGGCGAAAGCATAAATAATGGTGGATGTTTACTATCGACTCTAAAATTTAAAAAAAGATTAAAACCGGATTTGTAAAACCAAAAATTTTAAATTGGGACTCGAGAGAAAAATACTCACACCAAAAGTTTGGCATTGCGAATCTTTTCAAAATGAAGAGTTATTCGATTTACATAATCGCAAGCTATTAATTTTGCAGGATCTACTCGCAATAACCTTTCGTACAAATTTTGAACTGCTCCCCAAATGTCCTCTCTGAAATTGAAACGTCTTTTAATCATTTTTATTGTACAGACTGATCCAACTGTAGCAAATTCACCCCAATAATAATAATCCTCTGCCTTAATAAGGTGAATAACTAACAATCATTGCTATTAAATTACCACTTACTTGATATTGTCTATCAAAAGGTTTGATTCGTAGGCATAATCTGCTATATAAACCATAATAAAATCTCTCAGAACATAATCTATCAGCTGTTGTAACAAACTATCGACTGTACGTCCAAATATAACTGGCAAATGACAAGGAGATGTTTTACTCACTTGTGTAAAGTCGAATTCGTTCTAAAATTAACAACAATAAGCACCTTTTTTTCTAAATAAACTATAAATTAATTAGGTACCATAATTTTATTACGAAATTGCTCCAATTCCTTTTGTACTTGTTCGATTCCAATTCCAGTTTTGTGTGTAGAAGACAACAATATGTGCACCCAAATTACACAACATATTGCTAAACATATAGATGTTAAATTTAACAAACCGAACAGGGCAACTAACAAACACAGTGGTGACAATAAAATAGCTCCGAAGAGGACAATTAAGATAGGAACACCATATATTCGAAAATTCATTCCGAAAAATCAAAAATACTTAACCTAATTATCTGATTTACTTGTCATAACACTTAGGTATCAAATAATTATCTCTTATCATCTAGTAATAACATTGCAATAAATCATAATCAAAAAATCAACTCGAGAGGGATTTTATCTACAATAATTAAAACGATTTGACATTTGTAATAACCAGAGCCGCCATATTTGTTTGATCTGTCATTGAAAATTGAAATTAAAAATATACAGAATGGTTCACAATAAGTCAACGCTCAAAAACCGTATTTTTTATTTTAAAACTTATTAATATTAAAAGTTTAATTAAATATAGCTATTTAATGGTAGCAGCTAACAGGTAATCTACTACTGATACATACCTAATGCATTTGTGATTTACGTAAACGCAAACATGCTATAAATAAAAGAGGTTTATGTAATGTATATTGCCTGTACACATTATTAAATGTACACGAGTTCTTTTAAATTCAAATTAAGAAGGTAAATTAAATAAAAAAAATTTATGTGTAAATTTAATATATGTTGCGCCATCTGTAGTGTTAAAGTACAACTATTAATAAAATTAGAATTAAAATAGTTGGTTTAGTAGTTAATAGATAGCGCTACTCATAAAGGATTCACAAGTTTCATCCGTATCTCGAAAAATTTTAATTTTAATAAATTAACTTTCATTTAGCTATTAATTACTCGAGTAAAAAAAATTTAATAATTAAAAAAAATAAGGAGTTTTTTCCGCTATGCAGAACAAAGTAAAAAGATTTAAAAAGCCAAAACCATCTGCCATGATAGATTTAAAGCGTCAAATAGAATAGCAAAGAAGCTTTAAGTTTGTCATATAATGTGTATATTTTGTGTGTTTGTTAAAACAGAAGTGGTAATTAAATATTGTTTTATTTATAAAAAAGCCTTTAAGTCTGTAAGTGTGAGCCAATAAGTAAATATGTGGAATAAATGCAAATTTGACGTGTAAGGTTCAATGGCTACTGTAAGTTGGACAATAATATTTTTTATTTTCAAACGTTAACGCTTAATTGTTGCTGTTATTATGTATCTCTAGTAAATAGAATGCAATTCGTCTTATTTTTAATGCTTACAATTGATCCTCATTGTCGACCTAGTGGGAGTGTCTTGCGAAGTTAATTAAGAAAAAAAACTAAAGAATTCTTTGTTGTCAACTTGTTAATGACCTTGGCATTACTTACAAAGTTTAAATTTTTTGATTTACCCTTTTAAATTCACCCCAAATCGTATCTATCCAAAGAAATCGATTTTTTTTTTAAAGTTCATTACATAACCTTACTTTTATTTGCAGTGATCAGAATGGTTGTGGATGTACTTCAACGACCAATTTCAGCCAAAATGCAACCAACCGGAATGTCCCCTCGGGAATTATCAGAATTTGACGATTTAGCCACATCTTTAGTTCTCGATCCACACTTGGGCTTTACCACACACAAAATGAATATACGATACAGACCCCTCAAAGCTAATATCGACGAATTAAAAGACATCGTTGCGAATTTTATTTCCTTGCAAAATTACGAAAAGACATATAAACAATTAGCGAGCGGCGATTGGATGCCTAGAACTAAAACTAAACAACAGCAGAAGAAATTAGAAGAACACGTAAGAGTTTTTTTACATTTGTATCGGTTAACTTTGTGATTTGCATGTTGCTTTACCTATTTACACGACTGCCGATAGGTCGTCCTTTTAATTAATGTTAAAGTAAATTTTTTGTTTGCAGATTTATCGATATTTAAGGGTATTCGATAAAGAATCGGGTTTCGTAATAGAGCCGTGCTATCGTTACTCTTTGGAGGGTCAGAAGGGCGCAAAAATATCTTCTACAAAAAAGTGGTTAAAAAATGAAAAAATAGAATGTTTAGTTGGCTGTATAGCGGAACTTACAGAACAAGAAGAGTCCCTTTTGTTACATCCGGGTAAAAACGACTTTTCGGTAATGTACAGTTGTAGAAAAAATTGCGCCCAATTATGGCTAGGACCCGCCGCTTACATAAATCACGACTGCAGAGCAAATTGTAAGTTTGTAGCGACAGGACGAGATACTGCGTGCGTTAAAGTTTTAAGAGACATTGAAGTGGGCGAAGAGATAACTTGCTTTTACGGAGAAGATTTTTTCGGCGATAAAAATTGTTATTGTGAATGTGAAACTTGTGAGCGACGCGGTACGGGCGCTTTTGCTAAAGAAACTGAAAAGAAAGAAGAAAACGGTTATCGCTTACGTGAAACGGACAATAGAATTAATCGAACTAAAAAGCTGGTTAAAAATAGAAACGAACAGTGTAACGGACACGTTGCTAACGGACAAATTGTGTCGCCTTTGAGTATAAAAGAAATGAGACAGAAAGGTTTAACTAAATACGATGCGGAGTTACTTATAGCTCAAGGATGTAAATTTTCGGATATTAGCGATTTTTCTTGTAAAACACGCTTAACTCACGATAATATTTCGTCTCATAACTTGCGTGATAAAAAGAGTGATACAAATGCTGTGATTAATGGTTTACATTTAAGTCCAAAATCGTCGAGGGCGTCACGTTTGCAACGAAGACGTAATTTACAAGCCGACCAAGAGGTTGTACAAAATGCCACGTCTCGATCTAACTTGCTCGATGATTTACAAAGCAACGCTAGCACTAGCACCAGTTATTCCGATCACGAAATCGCTTGCGACGCCACTCAAACGAATAAGATATTTAACGACACTTTAGAGTGTGGGAACGAAGCTCCGCTGGGGATCACACTGAGAAGTCATCGGTGTTTAGCCGAAGGGAATAATAGAACACTGCCTGTACTGGAAGAAAAGGATTCCAACGATAATAAAAGTAAGAGTTTAAAGGGGCAAAGAAATTTGCGTTCTTCCAGTATTAATCTGAGATTACCCACTCGCGTTTCGGCTCGGTTGACTAGGAGGAGTAACAGTATAGCCTTATCGGAAGAAGCGGATTCGAAAAGTGAAGATGTTTACGAATTTAACGAGGACGATAATAAATTGGACTTTTTACACTTAAATAAATGTAAATATAAAAGTAGTGATAAAAAAACAATCGAAGATGAAGTGAGAACAAAGGCTGATATTCCGAATTTCAGTGGCAATTGTCAACAACATATTATAACGGAAGAAATTGTAGATAGAATGCCACAACCGCCACCTGTTATCGATAAAACGCCAGAGAAATGCGGTCGTCTTAAACTAACTCTAAGGATGAAACGGAGTCCCGTTTTAGACGAAGTTATCGAGTCCGGTAATAGTTTAAGCGAAGATAGTTTCGAGCCCGAATATGAAGTATTACGTGTGGAGGGTGTCGATCGACCGTCGACGCATTCGCGCAGGAAAAAAAGGCATAAATCGAAAGATCACAAACGCGATAGAAAATATAAACATACAGATTATAATGTACCAAATCCACCTATGAAAAGGCTAAAATTAATATTTGGTAATGAAAGCCACACTATCAATATCCCGTCCACAACTGCCAACTAAAAACACCTTTTTTAGTTTTTAATTTAAAAAATAAATCGAATAACATTAGGATTTTTATTTTACTTTTATTCTTCCCAAATTATTTTATTTGCTCTCTTTTTCTGTGATTTCTCAAATAATCCTTTTATTATTCGATCCGATTGATTAGTGCTTAACTTTCTTTCATTTTTTTAATTTAATCTTTTCCTACGTTATACCGGGTGTCCGTTAAACTAAGGTCTCCTTTTGAATACTTTTTTGGACCTTATTGTAATCGTGACTCGGTATACAGGGTGATTTTTCTAAGTGATACCAACATTAAGATCTTGGAAACCGTAAGAGTTATGAGATTGGTTAAATCAACAAAAAGTTGCATATTTTGATAGCCTTTAAGAATCTGTATAAAAAATTTCAATATTCAAAATGGTTTCCAAAATAACGCAGTAAAACTTAAAATTGAAAATTTCGTTTTTCGACTGTACTTGCAAAATGGCTTAAAATATTCAAGTGATCAAAAAAGGTATCAAACGATACCAAACTCGACTTTTTATCACATGGACGCTAGGCGTCACGACGTTCAATTTTTTATTTTCTTATGGGGGCCCTGACATTTTTTTTTGCAAAAATTACTCGAGCATTTTAAGTGAATGTTTTTTGCAAAAAAATGTTAAGTCCTCCATAAGAAAATGAAATGTTGAACGTCGCGACGCTTAGCGTCGATGTGATAAAAAGTCGAGTTTGGTATCGTTTGATAGCGTTTTTAATCTCCTGAATATTATTCCTTATAGTTTTTCTGGGTTATATCGGAAACCATTTTGAATTTTGAAAGATGCATCAAAATAAGCAACTTTTTGCTAATTTAACCAATCTCGTAACTCTTATGGTTTCCAATGTTACCACTTAGAAAAATCACGCTGTAATCTTATAAAGGCAGGGTCTCGTTATAAAACCTCTTTTTTACAATTCTTACAAAAATATAACGATATATTTTTTAAATGTGTAGTTTTTAATTATGTAATGATTTTAGACTTTAACTGTTTTTAATTGTAAATTATTTAGCCCTCAACCAGAAGTAGATCTCTGCTACTAAACACTTACATAAAAGCCTCGAATTTAAGGATGGGCTATTAATAAAAACAGTGAAATTAGTCTGTATTATGTATTCAATTTTTAAGTTAATTTAAATTAAATAAATTGACGATTTTAGACAGTTATTAAATTTTATATTGTTAAATAATTTGCGGCGTATTTTTCACTTAAAAGTTTGTAAATACATACGATATACGTAAAAAAAATTTAATTAACTAAGAAATACTTTTCAAGTGTAACGCCCATTATAATAGTTAATGTGACAAGCTGTAAATGATTGTTAATACGTGTAAAAAAAACGATAAGTATAATAATTGTAAATAACGTGTAGTTATTATCACGCATTGTTCTAACTGTAGTTTTCAGTGTGGTTCGATGAAATTAAACATTATTTCTTTAAAAAACGCGCAAATTAAACAACAATCTATTGAATATGGCCTCGGAAATTAATGTTTGAATTTCGTTCAACTTTAAAAAAATATTTTTTTAGTTAATTGAGCGGTATTTAATATCGCGGAATAATTGGTGTTCATTTTGAGTAAACTTAACTACCAAAAAAAGTACATGTTTTTCCGTTAGAAAATAAATAGTTGTATAATTTTAATTCATAAATGGGTATTTGTGTTTATTTATTATTAATATCAAAATACTTCAAAGTGTTATGTATTGATTTCACAATTTCCAGAACTTTACAAGTTCCTAATGTTAATTACAAATAATTTTTTTGTATTTTAAGCATTTTAATCGTAATATACATTTTCCACTATAATTAGTTTATAATTTACTTACCAAACACTCTGTACATATATTTATTGGGCGGAAAATTTAATTCTCGATATATGTGCTCCAGAATTTTATGTTTCTAATCTTGAAGAATTAATTGAATTTGAATTTTTCCTTCAAATGAAGTGAAAAGTTCTATTACCCCTGTTCCATAGTCAACCCATTAGACATGTGTTAAGTGGGCTGCATATAGCGTAGGCGTATGTCATTCAGATATTTCAGAAAAATTTAAAAAAAATTATTGCATTTCTCCACGTTTTGAGTGAAGAAATGCCCCCCTGATTTCAAAAATTCAAAAAAAATTAACAATTTTTTAGAACCCAAACTTTCGGATGTATGTCCCCTCCCCTCGCCCTGGAGCAAAAACTACTAACTAATGAAATTTAATTTTAGCTACTTCAAAATTATTTCATCGGCAAACGGTTTCTATAAGAAATCTATACAGGGTGTCCAAAAATATGGTGGTTATCTTAGACGCATATTTGCAAATTTGGACCAAATTCATTTTTACTTGACTATAGGATACTACATGTAAGCCCCAATTGAAAAAATAAATTTCAAATTTTTTTATTCAAAATAGCGGCCAATAGAACGATTGTTCCATTTTGTCGTTTTTACCTTATAACTTGGCCGGTAATTATTATTATAAAAATTTAAAAACGGCATTGTACAGCCAAAATATAGGGCTTTCGTCCTAACCAAGTCGATTTTTAAAGTTGTTTCAAAATTGCGTACCTTGAAGGTGCCACAGTAGGTCAAAATTTTGATATCGATTTTCTCAAAAACTGACCCGAGCATTTTTTTTATTTTTGAATATGTTACGGACAACGTAATTCTCTATCTAAATATAAATTTTTATCAAAATCGCTAGAGCCGTTTCGAAGTTATAATTTTTTAAATGTCAAAACTTCAAAAATCTCTAATTTTTTTTGTAATAAAAATGAAAACTTGAAAATGGATATTTGTATCAATGCCATAAATATCTATTATTTGACACTATTTTCGATTAACAAAACGCTTCCAGTTAAACCGGAAATGAAAATATTTTTAAAATTTTTAGGAACGCCCTGTACATTTTTTAATATTTCGAAAGCTTGTAAAATTAGCTGTTACACAATACCAAACACTTTATATTTTGACTTCCGGTTTAACCGGAAATGGAATCCAATTTTTTAATTTAAATGGAACACCCTGTAAAAGCTCGTAAAATTAGCTTTCTGAAGATATCAAATTAAATTTTAATTAATAAAAATACAAAATTACAAGATTTGATAGGCAGGAAAAAGTTACTCATATGGCCACATCAGTTGTTTTTGTCTTTATTCATAGAACCAAGACGCATGTTCAATGATGCATTCGAACAGGTTCTTTAGACCTAGTCTTTAATTTATACACTAACGGCACTAATGTACTGTGAATTATTAATTCTTCTACGAAGGTCGTTTCAGACATTTGAAAGTTTTATAACGCCCGATGAAACTTCAAAGGGTCGGTTATCTTTTCAAAATGCTCTTGAAACAGTTTGCTACCCGACATGCCCTTAAAGACGTTTTAAAAGAATTAAAATTGTACAATGTACATACATAAAGTTTAATGATGTACTAAAGCCCTCTTTAATTGTAATTAATAACATCCTACAGACACACCCAGGCTGGGCTTTAAAAAAGACCTTTAATATAACTTACTTGATTTTTACATATTTGTAGATACCTAAAAGACGCTTTAAGTATTAATCTTCGGCTAACAAGAAGCACAATACCGAGTATCACATTTCATGTCTATTTTCCCAAAATTAAAATATCGCTAAAAGATGCTCTATTTCACATTATTCAGCTTATAATACAACGTTAAATCGGAAGATAATTTCCAAATAAAATATTTCACAGTTCGTAAATCCATAGCCGGATCGAGAACCTGGTCGTTGCAAAGAAGTTCAATTTGGTCTGCAGTCATGCCGTTTGTGGGAGCCGTATTATCTGTATCACCTCCACCCGGTGAACCTGCACCTCCTTCGCCTAGTAATTTATCCAGTATGTGTTCGGCGACCTTTCGACACTGTATAAAATCGTTGGCCACTAATCTATCCGGCTGTTAAGGCGAGAATTTAAAAAAATGCTTATTTTCAAACACTAATTACCTTTTTCAATCTATCCTGTTTGAGCAAATGCGACGGAATACTCGGATGCGGTTGCAAATAAAATTGAATTTTTATAAATTTGCTCGTGCAATTTTCTTCTACGTTCGATGTAACCCAACTGGGAACGGTATCGTTCAAAAGAGACGTTTCTGTGTCACCTCCTGTATCCCCAACCAAAACTCTGTAAAGAGTTCGACCCCCGACTTCGCTACAATAAAAAGTTAATTCCAAAATGCTCGACATTGTTTGTTTAACTACCTAAAAATCAAAGGGGTGTGAGTGGGCACGCTGAAGTATAGTTTGTTTTCGGGATCGGCTTGAATTCCTCTCCAGTGTTCTAATAGAGCTTGTAAGAGAAGCTTTCCGTAATTTACTTTTCGATCGGGTTCGGCTATATCTTTGATCCCAGCATCTCGAGCCGAAACCCAAGCCGAAAAACAATCCACTTCATCTTGTCCTAGATGAATTGTCAACATCTAAAATTACGTTAAAAAACAAAAAATCCTAAGTTAATACGCAAATCTTTACCCCAGTCTTTAAATCTACGTTGAACCAATTGGGAACATACACGGTCTTAAACCGATTTTTAATCTCTTGTTGAAAATCCACTTGGCCTAAATCCTCCACTTTTCTCGCCTGACAAAATTTTTAAATAAAACCAACAACTAAAAACTTTCTACTCACCTTTAATACGTCGTAAATAGCAACATTACTATCCGTATCTTTTGTAATTATATGTCTTTTGTCGTTCAACACGTTGAAATTTTTTATAGCAGCACCTCCCGGTATAAAAGATATTGGATTTGTAGGAAGTTTCGATTCGTCTTTAAAATGTTTTTCCGTCGGTAATTTCCAACAACGTATATTTGAATTAGAAGTTGAAACCCAAATGGCTTGATGATCGCCTGTAAAACACATTCGCAATATTGGCGCATCTTCCACACACACGACAAGGCTTTTTTGAGGATTCTTCAATTCGGTCATGATCACCTATGAAAAATATTAATAAAAAGCCAACTAAAAATGATAAAACACTCGCCTTTTTGTCTCGACCGCCAGATATAACATACTGGAAAGTTTCTGTCGCTAGTAAAGCCCAAACAGAATCGGAATGAACACGAATTGTTTGAATACATCTGAAAAACTATTCTGAAACTTTTACAAAAATTTAACCAATAAATACCTTTGGCCACCTAAACTCCAAACTTTAATACTGCCGTCACTACTACCGGACACACAATGAGTACCATCTCTCGAAACAACTAAAGCCTTAACGTTGTCGGTATGTCCTAAACAATTTAAAAAACTTACGACCGTCTCTTCTTCTCCTTAACAGACTTACCTTTCAATTTAAATAATTTGGCGCACGTTTTAGGATCCCAAAAACGTAAGGCTTTTTCGGTAGAACCACTAACGATAACGCTACCGGATGGATTCATCGCTAAGCTGTATATAGATTCTTTATTTCCATTTAAACTAGAAGCTAAACACAGAAATTGAGCATATTACAACAAAAACAACTTAATTCTCACTTGTTACTGTATTATTACTGGCAGTCAGAGCTGTTAAAGTATTAACGTCCCATAAATATATCGACTTATCTAATCCGGCAGAAGCAACTTGTTCACGATCCTTGGCATATGCTAAAGCTTTAACGTAATCTTTGTGAGTACGTAAAGTGGACATACAAAACCCTTTATGTGCGTTCCAAACTTTAACGGTTGTATCGGAACTGGCAGATATCACTACAAAACTATTATTCGCTTATACAAAAAATAAGTTTTAAAACTTACAATTTCTTCCGCTGCAACATAAAACGATGTCGTTTACCCAATCGGTATGATGCTCCATGCTTTGCAAATACCTCTCATGTTCGTAGACCCTAACGACACTATCTCTACCTGCCGAAAATAATCGGTCTAAATTGGGGTCAAATTGTAAAGCGTTAACGCCAGAACGATGTTTCTTTTCTTCTGCCTCCGATATTACCATAGACACCTTTTAGAACACACAAGAAAAAGTTAGAAAGAAATTCTAATAGATATCGAGCGAGCTAACCTGAACTTTTTTACGGTTAGTCTGATTGCTTGTTTTGAGATTCGCCATTCTTGCTTCACTACAATGATATTTTCATTTCAAATTTCTTATACATTAATTTATTTACGTAAACATTACAATGACAAATTGATAAACAATACTTTGAGATTTGTGAGTTGAGGTTATGTCAATATTGGTTGGAAAAATAATCAGCGCCATCTCTTGTCAATTACTTGTACATTATTTGTCATTTTTTTAAATTTTATAAACAGGCTTTCCAAACTTTAAAAAAAGTGAAATATACAACAAAAATTTAATTAAAATTTTGATTACTTCGCTAATTGCTGATAATCTGTATTTTTTAACTCCGTATGGCAAATTTTTGCAACTGTCATAAAGTTACCACCTTGCCATACGCAGAGTCAGTTCTAAAAACAAATACGCACTTGACTATCCACTGTTTAATAATTACTAATTTATAAAACATAATTAAATTACATAATAATTATATTATTATTATAAAAGTGGAATTCAAAAATTTATATTCGTCCAAGAATTTTGTGGTGGCGCCATCTAGTGACTTTAACTAGTACTAGAAGATTTAAGTTTTTTTTTTCCCTTTGTCATAAACAGTTAGTTCTAAAAAACACGCATTTGGCTATCAGTTGTTCAATAATTGTTCATTTATAAAAGATAATAATCATATTATTATAAAAGTGGAATTAAAAAATTTATATTCTCAAAGAATTTTGTACTGGCGCCATCTAGCGACTTTAATTAGTACTAGTACATTATTATTAAATGTCACTTTTGACAGTTTAGTTTTAGCGGTAAACACAAAAATAAACTAAATCTTGGCGATGTAATAGAATTACGCCAGTTATAAATGTTTATACGACCGTGGTTTATACAAAAGATAATCATTCATGACGTTTCAGATAAATTTGTTGAGTTGCAAACGAACACTCGGGTCCTAATGTGCAAGTGTTTTAACCACAAGACATTAATTTGGCGATTATTGGAAGGTACGTATATAAAATATACAATATAAGTTACCAATGCATTAGTTATTATTCAAATTTTATATAAATACAATCACAGTAACAAACGAGAACAAAATTAATTTGATTTTTTTGTAAATACATTAAGAAACACCATTTTGATACTACTATACACGATATTCGAGTGTACAAGACGCTACATTTGTTTAGTTTGACCCTTGCAAAGTTTAAAAAAAAGCTACTATTCGGACATCTTGTAGACTAGAAGTACCTAAGATATAGAAATTCGAAAGTATAAAGAGCATTAACATAAAGAAAAATAGAGTGGTTCGCTAACACATATTATTTTGCCTTAGTTTTAAATGGGTTAGTTGGCTGACAAACGAGTAAATGAAACTTTTTGGCATCTTAACTGATTTTAGGCTTGCCACTTTTGTACAAAATTAATCTTTTAACTATCTAATTTTGTACAAAAGTACTTACCAAGTTACACGATATAATAGTTTAATAATTAAATTTTTACCAGACAAAATCTTACTATATCATTTACAATTATGTGATACTCGATTAAATAAAATTATTAAAGTCAAAAAACGCATAAAATTTCAATTATTAAAATATGAGAGGTGTCTAGATAAGCGCTCGGTCTTTGATGGAGCCTACAGAAGAGTCATTAAATGAGGCATCAAACGGTCCTTCCGTCCTATTTATCTCTCATTTTGCGGGAACTATCGAAGAGCGCGCGCCTTTGTGGACATTTAAAAGAAATCAAAAAGCGTAATTTGGAGACGAAATAATTGCGCGCTAAAAAATTTTACTATTTAATGTGTTTCCCTTACAATTCCTAATGATACCATTCGTAAAAATACTTACACAGTGTCACAATTATCATCAGTACTGTCCCAAAAATTGAGGAACTATTTTAAATATTATTCAAAACCTCCTTCTAATATCGAAGAAATCTTTTTGTATCGCACACACTCGTTAATAAACCGAAAGCGATTCACATTTTTAGTTAAATTATAAAATGTTTCTTTTTAATACACGAGTGAGCGAAAATATTTTTTTTACATTTATGCATCTAAAAGCGTTCAGCAGGTTATATGTAGTTTATATTTACTATCATTATTTAAAGTGCGGCATAAGATTGCTCACATAACTAATAAAAGGTTCAAACAGACTCGCCTTTCGAGTCCCTTCGAAATCTTTTTCTGTACATAACCACATCTTAATACCTAATATTTTTATACAACATAACAAAAACAGAAAATATACTTCAAAACATGATCGTACGTATACCGAAAGCTCGTGTTAGATACACGATAAAAACAAATTCTTATAAGTAGAAAACAACAAAACAAAATGAAGCGCACCCGAGTTTTAATTTAAAATTAAAATTAAAGAGAGTGTCTAATGTACAAGTACTATCTAACATTAGCGTTACATTAAAATTAATAATTATTTGTAATATTTACAAAAAGGAACGAAAAGTTGCGCTTATTACGACGTCTAAAATTTATGTTAATAAATATCATTTTTTTGGCGCTTCCAACAAAATATCTTATCTTTTAAGTAATCAAGATTTTTAATCTTATTTTTACAAATAGATACACACAGAAATTAACGTTCCGCTCAACAATTCACACACCATTTACTACAACTTTTAACAATCTATTTATTTATTTATTCTTCGCTACAACATCTTATAATTAGAGCAGTCCTTCTCCACCGTTAACTCGCATTTTGCGTAACTTTAAAAAGATAAAATAAAAGCGTCTTTACATAAAAAACAAAGTAACAAGTTTATCACAAAATACCTCCGTACCAAACTTCAAAACTGTTTTTGTAATAAAGATTTTTTCTAAAACCGTCAACTTGCATTATTTAAAATTCACACACGGTACTCTTAAATCGTATACTTTCATTATCACCGTATGCTATAGCTAGAGAGGCCCATCAAAATGCACAAGCGCCCCTTCGTTATCTCGATAACCATCCAAAATAGTACGAAATCGTTCGTTTTACATTTTCTTTGCTAGACTCCAATTTTTGAAGCTTTTAAAAAGGAATTATCAATTTTTTTCCCTTATAATCGTCAAATTGTTCACTTGACATCTTCAACAGTTCTCGAGATACAAAGAGAGAAGCACTTATTCTCAATTTTTCAGATTCGAACTCGACTATTGCAATTTTGGAAATTAGAAGAGATAAAAATTTGGTTAAATAAGACAATTTTGACACCTTTAACGCGGTTTTTGTTTTTTTAAAAAGTAAATAACGATCTATAGGGTGATTCATTGATATAATGTCTTCAATAGCTCCCTAGCCGTTTGAAATAAAGCATACATTTAAATACAAAAGTTATTCAACACCTTAAGGAGCATCACCTAAAATTATTTTCATCTCTACAGAGTGTTGTATTACTGCTCGGCGAGAATATTTTTAATTTTTTAAATGGAACACCCTGTATATTTTTTTATATTTTGACTTGTCATTACGTCGCCTACATGTCCATATTAAAATTTTTTAATTTCTGAGCGGTGTTGCCAGATTATTAATTTATTTCTCTTAAAAAGGCCCGCTACACACGGTGCTTTATAAAATTGTATTAAAGACGTTGTTCAAGGAATAACAACGAAATTTTTTTCTTACATAGTTATGACTATCTTCTATGCTATGAAATTAAAAAAGTTCGATCAAATTGTACAGGGTGTTCATTAAAGCGTCCCAAAGTTACTCATTTTGAAATTACCATAACTCGTTATTTTCAAATGAAACGCCCTGTATATTTTTATAAATTCAGCATCAATATTTTCCCAAGGACCCAAATATGTAAAAATACACATTTATACATGGTGTTCCATTTAAAAATAACGAGTTATGGTCATTTCAAAATGGGTAACTTTGGGACGCTTTAATAAACACTCCGTACAATTTAATCGAACTTTTTTAATTTCATAGCATAGAGAATAGTCATAACCGTCTAGGAACAAAATTTTGTTATTATTCCTTGAACAACGGCTTTGGTACGATTTTTTAAAGCAACACGTGTTGCGGGCATTTTTAAGACACAAAAATTAATAACTTGGCAACACCGTTGAGAAATTGAAAAATTTAATATGGTCAAGTAGGCGACTTAATTCCAAATTGAAATATAGAAAAATATACAGGGTGTTCCATTTAAAAAAATTAAAAATATTCTCGCCGAGCAGTAATACAACACCCTGTAGAGATAAAAATTATTTTAGCTTATGGTCCTTAAAGAGTTGAATAACTTTTATATTTAAATGTATGCCTTATTTCAAACGGCCAGGGAGCTATTGAATGAATCACCCTGTACAGGGTGTCCTACTTCGCATGTTTACCATGGGGAAGACGTTCTTATCAACCCTGTAGATTTAAAAATATAAAAATTTCGAATTTGAGACTCTAGAAATTTGGCTATAAAATAGAACAACACCTCGAACGTTTAATCAATTTTTTATACTCTTCCGAGAAGTCCGACGGCGATCTTTGAATCTAAAATATACTACACATCAAAAACTCTTCCTTTTCCAAGGGTAAGATTAAAAGTAAGATTACGGAATACACGTCTTAATAATTAATTGATAAAATTTAAGTCTTTTATCGATCGGTGCTCTCTCCTTGGTACTTAAATGTAACGATAATTTCTGCGTGTTCTTTTTAAACTCGAAAATAATAATTTACACATATAAAGAGTTCCGGAATAGTTACGAATAAGTTTACGAGATTCCTACCTTTATGAGATAATAAACTAATATCGGATCTCCCTGTTATGTGAAACTTCGAGCGACCTCCTCGAATCTCGATTCGATTTTACGTCGGAACTTAAAACCACCTACTTAATCGTAGATTTGGTAAAACCGTTTACGTGTTTGATCACGATGCCGATTTTACCACTATGACACCCGGTCGCGACTGTTGTTGAAGTTGTATAGAAGGCGATGTGTGGAATTCCAAAAACTGATTCATTTCCACTTTCAAAACGCGATCCGGCGTACGCGTCGTTAGCGCGAGAGGTACGTCTTGGGTGTGTTGAGGTTCTTCGGCGAACATGTGATCGCCTTCTAAATGACGGATCGCTTCCACGATCGTTTCTAAATTTTGACGAGAAGTTGTATTTGGTGGGTATATGCGACTAGGCGAGTTTTCCTCATGCGGAGTGTTCGGCGAAGGTAAACGTTCCACTTCCACTTTGGGTTCCGCTTTTATCGCGGCTTCCAAAACCGAGGGCAGTCTCTGTTCCATAGATGGCTCGGGGCTAGGCGAACGAGACGGTGGCGGCGAACACACGACGGTTTGCGTGTGACCTACGGGAGGAAGACTCTCGGCCGCTACGACCTATAAAATGTAAACGGTTAAGAGGGCCATTTCTAACGAATGGGCGGGAAAGTTGATATTTAGACATTCCGCTCGTAACCGTTAGCCACTTTAATATCCGATTGATATCACTAATAGTCATAATTCCTGATAGGTAAGGTTCAAAGAAGGCAATGACATATTTGCATATAGGAAATAAGAGTCTAATTAAGCCTAGTTCCCAGCTATCCGAAACCGTCGTATACGACGATACGAAAGTTTTCCTATTGGTGGATATTTGAAAAATTTCGAAATTCCACCAATAGGAAAACTTTCGTATCGTCGTATACGACGGTTTCGGATAGCTGAGAATTAAGCTTAAGTGAGTAAAAAAAACAAAGGATGTTGGGTAAAAACAATAATGTCATTGCCTTCTTTAAATCTTGCCCTATCAGGAGTTATGACTATTAGTGATATCATCCGTATATTAAAGTCGCTAACGGTTACGAGCGGAATATCTAAATATCAATCTTCCCGCCCATTCGTTGTTTGCTAGAGAAGCGTTGGGCAAAAAGTAAATCACAAACCTGTAGTGTAGTGATTTCTTCGCTTTCTTCCGGGGACGATAGTTGATAAACTTGTTGTTGATAAAGTTGACTTTCCAATTGTCTAATTTGATCTTCGAGAACGACGCGTAAGCCGCGTTCGCGATCCAACAGTCGTCTTAGTTCCGAAGGCGATTCGCCGGATTCTACCACGGAGACGGACATTATTTTCAGGGGTTCGGCTGTCAAAGCTTCTATGCAATCGTCCGTTTCTGTTATTGTAGGTAAGATCATTTCCGTTTTGCGTTTTTTAGGAGGTAGTTCGCCCACTTCGTGTTGTTGTTGATTTACGAGACGTTTTAGTTGACAGTTTTGAGATAACAGTCGAGTTTTTTCTTGTTCCAAAGAGTAGATGTACTCGGCCGTTTGTTGAAGTATTGCGGCCTGAAACAAAATTTCATTTTCGTAAAAAAATTCCCGATAGATCGAACGATCGATTTGAAATTTGTGGTTACGCTCGATCGTTAGTTTTGGTTAAGTTAAGTTTTGGTTGAGTCAAAGTAGTTTTGTGTGACTCGCCTGTATTGCCGGACTCGCTCGCTACGCTTGCTCTTCAGCCAAACACAGTCTTGTCACACAAAACGTCACTTTGTCTCCTTATAATACAAATAACTATTTTAATATGGACATGTAGGCGACTTAATGACAAGTCAAAATATAGAAAAATATAGTGTTCCGTTTAAAAGAATTAAAAATATTCTCGCCGAGCAGTAATACAACATCCTGTAGAGATAAAAATAATTTTAGGTGATGCTTCTTAAGGAGTTGAATAACTTTTGTATTTAAATGTATGCCTTATTTCAAACGGTTAGGGAGCTATCGAAGGCGGACACAATAATGAATCACCCTGTGTATATCAATCAAAATTTTTGAAACGCATTTTTTATATTCCGTACTAACTAATGTAAATTGTAAATAAATAATTTAGAAGCCGTAGCACATTTGTGGAATGTTTTTGAACCTGCCAAAGTCCTACTTATAGTCGATCATTACAACAAAAACTTGTATGATGATAATTTATAAATTCTATTAATAGACTCGAAGAATGTAACGTCAACGTGTTGTTTGGCAAGATATAAGCTGATATGCATACTAGAATAACGAATACAAATCTCAACTTCTAACCGAACACCACCTTTAGACTTTCTAAGGTAAGTCTTTTGCGTTAATAAATTATTGCACTATAAACTAAGGTCGATGACATAATAAGGTTACAGATGACTATGCAAAGGAGCTCAACAAAAATGTGTGTATCGGCTCACGGTCCTCACCGTGACCAACGATAGAACAGGCACTAATAAAACTCTACGTGACGTCACGATAGAAGTCGTAAGTTTGCTATCTTTACCATGCTATTTCAGTGGATTTTAACACTTTTTTAATTGTAGATGCTATTATAAATTTTGCTAGATAAGTAATAGTCTTTTTGTTAAAATCAATAATAACGCCTCTATAACCATTGTTCTATAATTCTAGTATTGGGTATATGCAGTTTTATGACTTCTACCGACAGGACCTGAATCAACTGCTGGGGCCTGTACTATCGTAGGCCACGCCCTCACGCAATAGAAACTAAAAGCGACACCGATATCAAAGCAACCTCTGCTTGGAGATCTTCAACTCTACATGCCTATGCTGTTGTTTGGTCGTTTGGTGGGTCTCAAAAAAATGGAAGGAGTCTGCAGGTCTAGCATTACCATCGGTAGAAAGTAAGGATCGAAGGTGGCCGTAGTCAACACAACCATCACGAGACACGACTACCCCATACCATCTGGTGTAAATGGAAATACTCGATCTATTTAGATAACTTAGAAAGTGGCAGTTGAGGCAACAAGGGACCGGACTACCGGGTAATAAATTTAAAAGAAAATTTAATAAACCATCAATGAAAATATCGTAGTTGAGAAGATGGGATCGTAGTGCGGTCGAGCTGGCGTGGATAATGACATGTTTTGTCTACGATAACAGTGGTTGTTACATAAACACGTACACGGTCGTGCACTTCTATTTTAAGAACGCTTTTCATACAATCACATGATTTAACCTTGGCCGCTACCGGCGCCACACAGCTTGTGTTAGTTTTTTTGTGTCAGCTGTTTATTATTTTTACAAAACTATTCTTGCGTAACTAACCGATGCTCTCTAAAATTTATTTCTTCATATATGGACCCGAGGACTGGACGACTGGACGTTTGAGAAAGCTTACGAAAAACGATGTGGTAACTCGATTCATTGCAGAGGAATTATTGTAAAGAATTATTTAAAAAAAAAACGAAAAGAGCAGGAACAACCGATAAATAAGAAGAGCATAAAATGAATTAGACACCTCTCTTCGCATATTTTTTAAAATAGCGTACGCGAATAATGAAATAGATAATTGAATTTACAATAAACAAAAGTGCGCATAATGCTAGTGGCCAAGTAGGGTATTCACCCCTATGACGCTAGTAGTGCGTGTTTCTGTATCGAGCGTCCCGGCGCCTCGTGACGTAAGTGCGACATCAGCTGGGCGTGGTGCCGACCCGAACTTTTCTGATCCAAAGCCAGATGTTGTTGAGTATTTACCGGCGTTTAAATATCTTTCGAAATTGTAACATCCCACTATCTCTACCTACAATAAACTATCGAATGTTTCTTTTTTAAAGCCAAACAAATTATTTCCGGTGAACGTCGATCCTTTTAAATCGCCGTTCGAAAGTTTTTCAATAAAAATATCTCCATTACAAAAGATTAGTTATACAGAAACTCATCTGGAGCGTTATCGGACTACCATTACTCTTTGTAACGTATACCTACTAGTATTTTGTACGATTGCCTGCCCCAACATTTTTCGAACACGATGTCAACGGACACTGCTACAAACATCAGCTGATCGAGTCGAGGGGCCTTTGGAAGGTTACGCATCCGACCAAGGAACGATGTCCTAAAATACTTCGCTAAGCAACAACACGGGTACGAATAGCTAAAAATATTCAAATAAATCGACACTCGCAATTGAAAAAACGCGGGGGAGGTATGATGAACGAGACGCAATTTGACTCCACACTAGCGGCGACTTTAAATATCCGCATCTTTACGGTGCTTGTGGATGTATTCGCAAATTCTCGGAGGGTGAGAGTTACATATGTACTTGCAAAAAAATAACAACACAGGTTGTGTTAATTACGAAGTTGAAATATCCGGTTTAAACTAGAAAAAGTTTATCAACAGGTCAATAACTTCGACACTACAATCAAGGACGATCGTTTATAAATATATGTATCGAAGAGTTTGTTAATAGACGGTCTTAAGAATTTATTAAATCGACAAGGTGACCAGGTGTTTTAAACACAATTCATTTTCATTTCAAGCGATCGCATATTACAATATTTGTTTGGCAGTTCCCAGTTTATTGCTCCAATCGATGTCTTCCATTTCTTAGTAATTAGAGACGAAATCGTTCAGATAAAATTAAAGCAATAAAAAAAGACAAGTAATGCTGGATTTTAACTAAAGTAGTAAGTTAGGAATTCAACGAGTACGGCCGTACTACGTGACCTTTAGCGCACCGATCGAATCGATGCAGGCCGTCGGGGTGCCAACCAAGGCCGGTCGTCTAAATTCCGGGGGCTCCCCGCCGTTCAAGGCCGTCGCGTCGCTACAAAATAAACTCTTCCCGATTAGCGCGTACTTTTCGTAACAACACCTGCCTTTTTCGACGACCAGGCACCAGGAGCGTCGTTATTCTTCTCTGTATGTAAATACATTAATACAGAAACAGATGATCAAGTTGAAGCACTCGCAAATACGCTCGACTTTTTTTAAAGTTTGAAAAATGTAAAATTTCGAGTGCGAGTGCCTTCAACCTCTACGTGTGTATTTACAAAAATAATGTAGTAGTAGATTGATATATTGATATTACTATGACAACCAGCACGGTGGGAATAGCAGACTTACCGGGGCCACAACCACGCCCTTTCCTACTTGTTTAATAGCGGACACCGGAATAGGTGAATAAAATTCTACGCAAGCCCTCAAATAAATACAACTCGATCAAAGGATCACTTAGTTTCGTTCATAAAAATTGAAATATGCAAGTATGTAGTAAGTACGAGACGGTTTGGGCACGTTCGAAACGTTCCTCTATCAAAATCGTTCTATTTGTCCGTGGAAAATGCATTTTAATCGTACTGAAATACTTTTCGTCTTTTATTTGAAATTTTAAGTATCGAGTGAGAGCGGGTTCACATTTACAACGACGGAAAAGATCAATGTAGGCAGCATCGTTACTATGGTAACGACAACCAGTGAGTTGACGTCAACAGATTGAAGAGCTGGGAAGTAAAATTCGTTCAAAAAGCGGAGGAAAATTCTCCATTTATGAAAACTTTTATTATATTTTACGAAAGCGCAATTACCTAAAACAAATTTTAATAAAGTACGACGACGAAGAGACGAAAAAAATGTGCCCATTCTAGAGCTCGAGCGAAAATTTCAAGAGTCTACAACAAACAACAAGTAAAACTTGAGAAGGATAATGACAATCGAGAAATCGACTCCGGCGGTGCTTCATTTGCCTTTTGATGTGCATCTGATGCGGGAAGGGGGAAGAAAACAAATTTTTTATCGATAGATTGAACAACTTAAAAGTATCTTTGGCGGGAGTCCGGTCAGACGTGACGTCATTTTATAGAGTGCAACGATTGTGGTTGAAAAGAGAAGCACATACACACACACGAGGGGAGGGTTATGTAGGATAACGTAAAATGCATCGTACTACTGCATACACAAAAGCATCCGAAAGTCAATAACTAACGTCGCGCAAGATGCACAGCGCATATACTAGCTAAATACGCAGTTGATGCAGGACATGAATCGAAAATCAGCACAAACCCATATTTACGTCTTACAATGTAATTATTCTGAAAAAAATACACCCAACTCTTTCTTAAAGAAGAACCAGGGGAGTAACGAACTTTTGTTACTATCTTGTACGAGCGGTATAGACCGTGACGACGTGGTCGGTTGCTCAAAATAAACGAGAAAAGTATCTTTTAAAGCTCAAAGACGTCATCGAACGGAACACCTCTTATCTCATCTTTTCGTGGTCTTGTCACTCACCATAAAAATCCAAAAATTGTCTTTTTAGTTGTTAATGCCACTTCTTCATTTTCTGTTAATTAATTAATTGAGTACGTCAGTACGTCAACCCAAATACGACATCTTCAACCGCTCTTATCGGTTGCTCCGTACTAGATAATTTGATTTCCGGACCACTTGAAAAACTTTTTCGAGCTGGCACATTCTAGTACTTACGATGACCCTTTTTCTAAAGCCGCTAATGTAGTGTCATCCGTTTATAAATAAGATGGGCTACTTGGAGTCGAGAAGTTGTTCCATTTTATCTTTGGACGATATCAGACACTCGTCTCGGTAGTCGTATGCTTTTTCGTACTTGAATCAATTAAACGGCAAAGCACTCTATTTAATCATTTCCGATTTGTTAAACCCACGACGACTTTTTTATCTACAATGACTGGTACTATTTCACTCTAAAAAATACTAAAATTAAACGAGCGATATTATGTAGGTTACGCGATTTCGTTAGCGTAAACCGTTAATGAGTTTTAACGAGCGAGCTCTTCGTCTATCGTAAACATTAACCAAAAGGACTTTTTAGCTAAGAAGAATAATATAATTATTAAATGTTTGCCCATAAATTATTATTAGACTTCTAATAGACTAGTCTATTAGATTAGACTATTAGGTCACTGTTATTGAGAGCCTCTATTTGTCTCGACTGCAAACAAGATTGGATTTAAAATAAACGAAAGAATCTTTTTTGTAAACCGTACGATTTACCATAATAAAATCGCGACCTGCCCAAATGTTTACAACGTTGAGAGCATATCAGCTAACAATCCTTAAATCCCATTTTAAATTAAAAGATTTTTTTAAGCGACCGATTATACATTCAACAGACAAGTGAAAAAAACGTCGATGAATTGGTGGGCGTAAAATTTAAACAAGGCAATGTCTCGTTTAAAGTCTTTAAACGAAGGCTGTCTACTTCGATGACTCACGATTTAACAAAGATATTAAAGAATATAATAATAGCGTCTTTAAACGATTTAAAGAGATGCTCCAAGCGTCCAAGTTCCAACGATAATTTGCGAGCAAGTGGAGACCATTTTGAAAGAAAATAATTCTTAGGATAAGTTACATGATACTGTAAAGTGTAAAGGCGTGTTTGTAACTATTTTAAATATTAGGACAGACACATTACAATTGTGAATTGTTAGCCAACCAGACTGGATAAAAATACCCTGACCTACTTCGTCTCTGTTCTGCTGCCATTTCGGTAACGCGAAACTTACGAGAGTTTTCAGCGTATACGAAAGGACGTTTAAACTAATTCTTAATTATAATGTCTAGTCTCGAGAAGCCTAACCCGTTAAATTAAGCTTCTACTTTTTGTACGAAAAATTGGACTAAAACCTCATTAAGACGTGTGACGGTACTAACCTTACTTAATTTTTCGCCTTCGTGATGTGGTAAAAGGGACCTCAACGACTGAAATCCCGCATTGATGCTTTGCATTCTTCGCCTCTCGTTGCTGTTTGCTATTTCTCGTCGAATTCTTTTCTCCGCTTCCATAGTTGTCGGCGGTTCTCCGTCCTGTTTCACACGACTGAAAAAAATCAAATTACAATATTATGCTTTTAATACGTCATCATACCTATTTATTAATTAAAAGCATCCGATATCCACGATTAACGGACGTTTTGTCGACATTCCACAAAAAGTCAAAGGGTAGCTCGAATGTTTATTAGAACCTTCCTATATTAATATCCTAACTAGTTGATCAACGTGATTTTTCTGGATCAGAAGAGGGTGTAAAGGCTTTCACAGACCAATCCGGCCTAGGTCGTGATCGCAATAGACAAACAATTCAGACAAGCACGATCTAGCGTTCATTATCTCTATGTATAGCTAGAGTGGATCGCTTGATTGTGGCCGTTGCCGCGTTATCGCATTGGTCTGTGAGATCCTTTGAGGGTAGCGGCCACGGCCGTGAACAAACGATCTAGCTCTACCTATAAAGGCTCTCACAGACCAATGCGATTACGCGGTAGCGGTCATATAAAGGCTCTCACAGACCAAGTAGATTACATGGTAGCGGCCAAGGCCACGATCTAGCTATAAAGGCTCTCACCGACCAATACGATTACACGGTTGCAGCCAAAGTCGCAATCTAGCTATAAAGGCTCTCACAGTACAATAGGATTACGCGGTAGCGGCCAAAGCCGCAATCTAGCTCTAGCTTGAAAGACTGTCACAGACCAATGCGATCACGTGGTAGCGGCCAAGGCCGCGAACTAGCTCTAGCTATAAAGGCTCTCGCAGACCAATGCGATTACGCGGTAGCGGTCATATAAAGGCTCTCACAGACCAATTAGATTACGCGGTAGCGGCCAAGGCCGCGATCTAGCTCTAGCTAGAAAGTTGTCACAGACCAATACGATCACGCGGTAGCGGCCAAAGCCACGATCTACCTATAAAGGCTCTCACCGACCAATGCGATTACACGGTTGCGGCCAAGGTCGCGATCTAGCTATAAAGGCTCTCACAGACCAATGCGATTACGCGGTAGCGGCCAAAGCCGCGATCTAGCTCTAGCTAGAAAGACTGTTACAGACCAATGCAATCACGCGGTAGCGGCCAAGGCCGCGATCTAGCTCTAGCTATAAAGCCTCTAACAGACCAATGCGATTACGCGGCAGCGGCCATATAAAGGCTCTCACAGACCAAGTAGATTACATGGTAGCGGCCAAGGCCACGATCTAGCTATAAAGGCTCTCACCGACCAATACGATTACACGGTTGCAGCCAAAGTCGCAATCTAGCTATAAAGGCTCTCACAGTACAATAGGATTACGCGGTAGCGGCCAAAGCCGCAATCTAGCTCTAGCTTGAAAGACTGTCACAGACCAATGCGATCACGTGGTAGCGGCCAAGGCCGCGAACTAGCTCTAGCTATAAAGGCTCTCGCAGACCAATGCGATTACGCGGTAGCGGTCATATAAAGGCTCTCACAGACCAATTAGATTACGCGGTAGCGGCCAAGGCCGCGATCTAGCTCTAGCTAGAAAGTTGTCACAGACCAATACGATCACGCGGTAGCGGCCAAAGCCACGATCTACCTATAAAGGCTCTCACCGACCAATGCGATTACACGGTTGCGGCCAAGGTCGCGATCTAGCTATAAAGGCTCTCACAGACCAATGCGATTACGCGGTAGCGGCCAAAGCCGCGATCTAGCTCTAGCTAGAAAGACTGTTACAGACCAATGCAATCACGCGGTAGCGGCCAAGGCCGCGATCTAGCTCTAGCTATAAAGCCTCTAACAGACCAATGCGATTACGCGGCAGCGGCCATATAAAGGCTCTCACAGACCAATTAGATTCCGCGGTAGCGGCCAAGGCCGCGATTTAGCTCTAGCTAGAAAGGCTGACCCAGACCAATGCGATCACGCGGTAGCGGCCAAAGCTACGATCTAGCTATTGAACGCCTGATCGTTCTTGTCTGAACACGCAAATATAAGACTAGTATTCTTATCGCGACCGCGGCTGCTATCGCAATCACGACCTAGGCCGCATTGGTCTGTGAAAGCCTTAAAGCTAGCCTTTCACGACGACTGCTGGAATCCAGCTTCTTTTTTAAGCCTATAGAAACCTTTCATATCTAGCGTCAGAAGCAAAAACATATGGTTCAAGTTTATCTTTTTTTCAAAAAGCTAGCTTTGTATTGTCTTAAAAAAGAAGCTGGCTTCTAGAAGTAGCCGTGCAAGGCTAGCGTAAGTGCACTCTCAGACTGGGCGACAACTTAGGTGCGCACAAACAGTTAAATAGGTAATCGGCTGCGCTTTTTGTCTTTCAAAGCTGGTAAGTGCAGTTATACTAGCACTAGATATACGTAAGCCATTAATCTATACAAAGCGACCGTGAACTAAATAACTGAGCGTGTGCACAGATTTAAAAAATTTTAAACCTTCTCGATACGTTCTTTATGTTATAGCGTCACCCCTATTACTCCGTATGTCCCTAAATGGAAGTAGACATTTTTACGTGGACTACTACAGTACAAAGGGTTAAAATGAGAGTGTGATGAACTGAAAGTAGAACAGGTAGGTGTATAGTATATGCACATACATTACACGTAAAAGGCGTCCGTCGATGCCGAAGTGACCTGTTTCTGACGCTCAGCGGCAAAAGCTCATTATCGTATTCTTCACCCGGTTCGTTAAAAGGCGAGAAACAATTAAATATTCCATAACGCAATAATGGAGTTGTAGTAAAAAAATAAATATAAGCGAGTTGTCTCTAAAATGTATCAATGAATAATGAATCATTCATTCAAATTCCTTAGCACAACTCACGTATGACGAACGATTCTTATTACGAATTCCTGACGTTAAAATTCTCTTAAACGACCTCGACGTAAAAGTTTATTATCATTATTTCAGATAATTCTCGGCATTGCGTCAAGTTTATTTGTAAAGAAAGTCGTGAAGGTGCAAGTTTCGGAATCAAATTCAAAAGGGATTCCCACAAAATATAATTCTCGGAGAGAGAAATTTACGAAGGTGTTTAAATATTTATTAGCCCCATGTTGTGAGTGGCGGAGATTTATTAAATATCGGGCAGATTGTCGCCGAAGGTAAAAGAAAAAATAGACACGCAGAGAGGCATTCCGTTATAGAAAGTTACGAGGGCGTGAAGGCAACAGGGCGTCGTCAGGGTGTGGTGCATCAAAATTCACTCAGGCGACTGCAATGCAGTTCCACTTTACCCCTATTTCGAGATTCGCACAGTTGATTTTCCGAAAAAACAAAATGTAAATGGATCAGCTGTAGCTCGCACGGAAAGTAAAAAAATAAATACGAGCGCTAATCGCTCGGAAGATAGTAGAAAGTTGGCGAAATGAATAAAAGTCGACTTTGACGATAAGGAGTAGATTTTTATTTACTTTTTGTCCGTAAGTACGCCTAACAAGTGAGCAGCGTCGAGTAACGTACGCTACAATTCAACATGGCGCGCTAACAGCTGAGCAAAGCCGGCACTTTAAATGTACACGTCGCATTCCGGTCTGTTCGACGTACGCAAAACCTTCGATAGCTCCAGTTGTACACAAAACGGCGCCGTTTATCGACATTTAATTATTAAAAAGCTCGAGCGGGTGCAAATTAAACGTTAAAACGTCAAAAACATGTGTATTAAAGCGTTTATAAACTAATATTTAAACGTACCTCTGCACTTTACCCAAAATTTCGGCGTTCTCTTTTTGATTCACGTCGTAGATTATTCGATCGCCGCTAATCACCGTTGACATAATATACTAAAAACACCGTTAAAAACACTTTTAATTTTATTTTTCGACAATTAAATCCTAGCGTTACAAATATACGCCGTAGCGCGGGACACCAACATACGCTACGCCTCACAGCAGTTTTCTGGTAGTAGGCTTTGGCGGGAAACAGCTGAGGCTTAGTGACGCCACTTCTACATATTCGTACACTACGTTTAGAAACGAAACGCTTTTAAATTTGCAATTATTCGCCATTTATAATTAGTTTATGGTCGTGTTTTAACGATTTTTAGTTTTTGAGTTCAAAATAAATCCTAACTGTTGATAATTTTAGAATATTTGGCGGAACTATTTGTGACGCGGATGAAATTCGTGCTACGGAGCGCTCATCGTCTGCCAGCTGGCGACGTGACCCCGCCTTGTACATTCCACACTAACAATCCTCGCTCACCCTTCCCGCCATACATTTCCAATAAGAACTAGTTTCTTGCCCTCGGCCTCGCTTAAAAAAGTATTCACTACTTTTATTTAAAAAAAAAAAATTTATTAAAATATAATAGTTAATCTTGGCTACTTTCCACGAAAATAATAATCGAGTATTGAAGCAATGAAGAGATTTAAATAGAAATTATTTAGATTAATTCTTTTTCATCCATTTCCAAAAAATATTCAGCTAAAGCGCCCCTCAAACTATGTCTTGGAACTATTTGAGATTCTACAAATGAAAAAAATTTAAAATTAATTAGAACGGATTCGAATTTGTTAGAGAAAATTCACCTATTTAAGCGTAACAATACCCTGTAAGACAGTTGTCTGTTATACCTACTAATTTTCATCGTTTATTTTCTTATCACAAAATTTAGTAGACATAAACAAGCGGCACTTATATAAATATATTTATTAAACATTTGTAAACAGAATTTTGTTTGAAAAAAATTACCTTTAAATATATTCGAGTGTTTGTAAAACTAATATTTTTCCCTAAAAAGTGTAAATGGATGCACTATAAGTTCTTTTTCGCACTTGATTTCATATAGCGCATTTGGGCAGCGTTAACTTTCAACTTTAGCTGCTGAATGAGGTCATAAATTTTAAGCGAAGGTCCAACTTTACCTCCCATAACTTCCACAATTTCGTCTTTGTTCAAACTCAACAAAGTCTTACCGTCAATTTTCTAAAACAAACCGTACAAAATACAACTCACTAAAACTTACAATCGTACTACCTGTTTACTAAATATGTCGCAATAATTTATCCAGTCATTTACTCTCAAAAATTGAGCTACGTCAAATACGTTCCACTCTTCGGGACAAATATTACTTTCGCAAAATCCGCTCATATTATCAATTAGTCTAGGAATTACTTTAGAGCTCGCTACGTCGTGCGTCTACAAAAATCCAAAAATAAACCAACTTTTTACAATTATTTAAGACAAATTACATTTATATAAGAAGTGGCCTTCCTTTCGGCCGGAGGTTGAGGATCTGACGCGACCGGCATGCTTTGTTCGGGCCCCAAAGGCTCTTGTCCGGTTTCGGGCTCCAACAAACTATCTTCTGTAATTTTTTTATCGACAACATCTTCGATTGTCACAATATTTGGCTCAGTTTTAACACTTTTTACAGTCGGAACTTTGGATAAATCTTTAATTTTTTTCTTTCTTCCTCTCTTTTTTGGTATTTTGGGTAATTTTATAGTAGGAGAGGCGTATTTAGGCACCGCTCGAGGCCCTTCTAATTTATACCCTACACTTTGACACCATCCTACAGGATAAATATCGGGACTTTCACAATCCAACCATTGATCGTACTCGTCCTCCCAACCGTCAAAATGTACTTTTAGTAAACGACCTACCACTCGTGCGATAGTTGCGACGCAAACTAAACGTGGATCCATTAAATCTGCAGCTTCCATCCTCATACCCTCGACAAAATTATGAGATAAAACTAAACAACTAAATAAATTCGAATTTACGGCTACGTTATTTGTTTCTCTGAGGTAGTGGCTCCATTTAAATGTAGTATTTGTATAACCGTTGGGAGGTATTAAAGGAATGTAATTACGTTCGCAAAAGCCCACCGGAAATATACAAGGCGACGACACGTGATAACAAAACCAATCGCCTCCTGCAAAAATTATTATTTAGACTACTTTTCCATCTAATTTATATTGTACTTGCCTGTGGAATCGGATTCGTAAGTATCTATACGAATCATGATGTAACCGCACTGCAAAACTTTCATCACCGTCGCCACGCAAATTGACGATAAATTCAAAGGATCGATAGCTTCTATCTTCATTCCGACGCCGAACCCCGTAGTACATTTGTTGTCGCTAGATCCTACTTGAATGGGCGTGAACATATTGTCCAAAGCGTCGTCGTCGTCCCACATTTCTTCGTTGACGCGTTCTAAATAATTAATAGGAGCTACCAAATGATGACCTACTTTTTTAGCCCATCCCACAGGGTGTAAAAGTGGAGAATCTTCGTGACACCAAAATCCGGCGTCATCGGGTAAGTCGTAGTAGCGAACGTTTAAGCGTTTTCCAATTATTTTGTGAACGACTGCGACTTTGACCTTTTAAAACAAAAAGAATCAAATAAAGTTTAAATATTTTCACTCACCTACTTGAGATATTCGATTTTTGTCGACCACTTCAAGATTAAGGCCACAATAAAAGCGAGACCTCACACTTTCGACAACTTTAGTACTAAAATTTGAAGGCAAAGTGCGCGCACCCGTCAGACGTTTACATAAAAAGTTCTTCCAATCGTTATATTTATTTTCGATCGTTTTTGGAGGTATGAGAGGTTTCCCTCTAGTAGCGCACCATCCTACCGGATGCACTTGATTTGAACACAGAGAAACCCAGAAGTCTTTTGTTTCGTTAACGCCGAAACCTTCGTATCTTAATAAAGCCTTATATCCGATAATTTTCAAAACTGTAGCCACCCAAAATGAGTCGGGAAAAGCTTCCGAAACGTTGTCGCAATCTGTATTTTCGACTTCCACCTTCATACCCACTAAGATATTACTCCATATATCCGAAATTGGCGCGTGCTTAAAACAAGTTACAGGAGCTGCGATAAAATTTGAATCTTTTAATAAGGGGTCCCAATCGAAAGAGTTTGCTATTTCCACGGTGTTTCGCCGACTCAGCAATGCGTTGTCGTCCGATACCGTCAAAGGAGGTGCCGGTAGTTGAGGAAAAGGTTGATCCGCAACTAAACCCGCATAGTCATCCTCCATTTCCATTTTAAAGCGATGATCCATGAAATGTTTCACGTAGGAAGGTACTTGTACATTATTTTGAGGTAAACTTTGCATTATTTCCATAGGCTGCATTAGAGGTTCCGGCATTAGGCCGCTATAACCTCTCGCACAAGCCATACTACAAAATCTTCTTTCTCTAGTATAAAAAGCGTGCTTTACGCCGATCGCGCCGCATTTTTCACAAACGGCTACAAATAATTATTCTATAGCAAAATAAAAATAACTCGAAATACTCACCTATCCCATCTTTATGAATAGGTATCACAGAAGGATCTGTATTGCTTTGATACGCTATAGGGGTTTTAAGCACTAATCCCGGATGCTTGATAGGCTTAATTTTCCTAGTAGGACTTGAGGTTTGAGTAGAGGTGGTAATGTACGTCGGGGGACAACTATCGTCCTCCAAATAACTGCCGTCGCTACTCTCTTGTTTAAAATCCGAGTAAGGTAAGAGTTCCATGCCTTCTATCTCCATAGGAGAATTATGTACGGTATCTATATCTTCCAAAGATTGATTTGACGCACTGTTATGCGAAGGCGTGAAGTAAGGATTGTCATGATCGAGCATCAAATCTCCGTTCTCGCTGGTAACTAAACCCATCGACAAATCCTGACTTGCGGGACTAGCGCCCATCCACACCATGCCCATATCGGCTACTCCCGGCATCGTATAAACTAAACAGAAAGTTTACAACGGTTACGTGGGAATAATTAATACTAAATTATCGCATAGTTGATCTCCATACCAAGGGGCAATTATGAAGCATAAAAATTAATTTACCATTCATTCTGATCGACGATTGATGGCATCAATTTAATTTCAACTTCGTTTCATCGTTAAATTATACATTTCTATTTACAGTTTACTCGAAATTCGCTTTAACGCCATAAAAATATATCACCACCAAACACTGGAAACTCCAAAACCATCGCTCTTTCGTCTCTTTTGTTTTTAAAATACCAACCTAAGAAAACCACACTAAAAGAACGTTACAAAATTGATAGCGTAGCCAACCTAATTAAATTAACTATTTAATTATAAAATAAAATCGTTAATTTTTAGCTACTTTTAAATTTATCTTGAATTTGTAGATTATATCAAAATTATTACGTAAATAACGAACTAAACATTAATTTAAAAAGCTTTAGTAAGTGGTGAACCTGCCTTATTTTGATATTTCTAGTGTCAAGAAATGGAGGGAAATTTAAATCACTAAACCTTACTTAGAACAGAAGTAAATATTTCTTACAAATTTATTACAAAATTTATTTATATCGTAGGTAGTTTATCGATAGAACAAGCTATTTGACAAATTCAACTTTAGAAATCCAACAAAAACAACGGATGTGGCCATACGAGGAACTTTTTCAGTTCGCCAAATCTCGGAATTTTATATTCTTTTTTATTAAAGGTTCATTTAATATCTTATAGATAAAATACATTTAAAAAACTTTAAAAAGCGCACTAAAGAAACGTTTGGGTATTTCCGGTTAAACCGGAAGTCAAAATATAAACTGTTTGGTAGAGCTTTCAAGATATTGAAAAATATGCAGGGTGTTTCTAAAAAATTTGATATTTCTGTAATTTTCGGTTTAACCGGAAGTGCTTTGTTAACCGAAAATAGTGTCAAATAATAGATATTCATGGGATTGATACATATATCCATTTTTAAGTTTTTATTTTTACTACAAAAGAAATTAGAGATTTTTGAAGTTTTGACATTCAAAAAATCATTACTCCAAAACGGCTCGAGCGAAAATCGCTTTTTTTAAGACGAATGCCCTATATTTTGGCTGTACAATACCATTTTTTAAATTATTATAATACTAATTACCGGCCAAGTTATAAGGGAAAAACCACAAGATGGGAGAAATGAAAAAAAAATTTATAATTATTATTATTTTTTCTTCAAACGTCAGAAAAAGTCGCCTTTGTGTCACTCAATAGGTAACGGTGAAGTTTAACTTTCCCGCCGAGACAGGAAAAATTGTCAGAAAAGTACTTTTCTACTGTCTAGGAGGGAAAAGTAAAATCTTAACCGCACATAATTTTTATTTTTTAACGTAAAAAATGTTTTTTAAGCATTTGTAATGTAAAAAATTTAATGTTTTTTAAATTTTCCTTTATAATTAGTTCGTTGTGTATAATAATTAGCTTTTTTTATAAATTTAAGTTAATTTTAAAAAATATTTGACAATTGAACTACAAGTAATTGACAAGAGATGGTGCTCTTTCAAAAATCAAAATTTTCAGTTTTACGCTTTATGGTGGGTTTCCATTCGATTTTCGAAAATCGACCAATAGAATCATCGCGCAGCCATAACGCGTACCGCATAACGCGCAATGGAAACCCACCATTAGGTTTGCAGAAAAAATTTAATGTTTTATGCGGAGTCAAAGTAGTTTTGTGTGACTCGCCTGTATTGCCAGACTCGCTCGCTACGCTCGCTCTTCAGCCAAACACAGTCTTGTCACACAAAACGTCACTTTGTCTCCTTATAACACAAATAACTATTGTCTCGATTATAACAACTTTTTCTTGGATTGGAAAAAGTTAAATATTATCATCAAATCTCAATGTAGTAATCTCAATTTTTTTACCTCTGACGTAAATATAATTAAAAATTTTATATTTTACATAGTTTAATCAGTTTAATTGTATTAGTTAACCAGTTAAGAACGTACTATGAAAGTAGAAGAATTTCAAGTACCTGTTCCTTGGGGTCATGTCGCAGGTAAATTAAATATATTATAAAAAATAAGTTCTCGAAGTTGGACCCCAATTAAGCTCGCGTAAATAACATTATGCTTATTGTAGGAAAAGCATGGGGAGAAGCAAATAACGAGGCAGTATTAGTGTTCCACGGTATAGCAGATAACGCCGGATCTTTCGATCGTCTCATTCCACATTTACCTTCTAATTTTTATTATATGTGCTTCGATTTACCGAGTCACGGTAAATCTAGCCACTATCCACCACATTTATTAATTTCTTCTTTAGATAATGTTTATACGTTTAAGTTGATAGTCGACTACTTAAATAGAAAAAGGTACATAATAATGGGCCACAGTTGGAGTGCTCAAGTCGCATTCTTATTTACACAGTTATATCCGGAGTATGTTACTAAACTTATACTCTTAGATGCGGTGTACATGATTCCCGTACTTTTATCTAATTATAAAGACTTTTTAAGGGATCGATTTGAAACCTTAACCAAAGTCAATAACAATGTAGCAAATAACAAGGAAGTTTTGTATACGTACGAAGAGGCCCTGAATAAATTAATCTGGGGACGTATGTTTGGAGGACTAGTACCAGAATCGGCCAAACCAATTCTCAAACGATCGATAATTGCAGTAAAAGATGATAAATTTCGATTCACGGTAGATCCAAGAATTAAATTTTTTGTAAATCCTTTATTCGATATGAAATTTGCAGTTAATTTTGTTGATAAATTTCCTGTTCTTTGTCCGTTATTGTTGGTTTATGCGTCAGAATCAGAATTTCAGGTAGATTATTTCAAATCTTTAATTGAGAAAATTAAATTACGTAATAAACGTTTTGTGTTGAAAAAAGTTGAAGGTAATCATGACGTCCACAACAGTAGTCCAGCGATTGTGGGACCCATTATATGTAGATTTTTATTAGACGCTAAAAGTAAATTGTAGACGATAAGTTAAATGTAATTGTTGTTGATTATTTGTGCTTGGTTTATTGATGTTTTTATAAATTTTATAACAATATATAAAATATTTAAAATTACACCACTCATTCATCAACGCACAGCTTTAAAAACACATGGGTTTTCTTCAAGTTTATCGTTAAAACGCTATTATTATGAACTTGGCAAACTTTTAATAAATTTAAATAGCAGGAGTTCTAGTAAGTAGTGAACCTGCCTTATTTTTGATATTTCTTGTGTCAAAAAAAGGAGAAAGGAGGGAAATTTAAATCAACGAACCGTACTTAGAAGTAAATATTTCATACAAATTTATTATAATAAGTATTTATATCGTAATATATCGCTAGAACAAGCTTTTTAACTAATTCAACTTTAAAAATCTAACTAAAGATCATCATCAAAACTCAATTTAGATCCTAACCTCAATTTTTTGACTTCTGACGTAAATATAATTAGAAATTTTTTATTATAGTTTAATTGTATTAGTTAACCAGTTAAGAAGGTACTATGAAAGTGGAAGAATTTCAAGTACCTGTTCCTTGGGGTCATGTCGCAGGTATATTAAATATATTATAAAAAATAAGTTCTCGAAGTTGGACCACAATTAATAAGCTCGCGTAAATAACATTTTGCTTATTTTAGGAAAAGCATGGGGAGAAGCAAATAACGAGGCAGTATTAGTATTCCACGGTATAGCAGATAACGCCGGATCTTTCGATCGTCTCATTCCACATTTGCCTTCCAATTTTTATTATATGTGCTTCGATTTACCGAGTCACGGTAAATCTAGCCATTATCCACCACATTTATTAATTTCTTCTTTAGATAATGTTTTTACGTTTAAGTTAATAGCCGAATACTTAAATAGAAAAAGCTACATAATAATGGGCCATAGTTGGGGTGCTCAAACCGGATTCTTATTTACACAGTTATATCCGGAGTATGTTACTAAACTTATAGTCTTAGATGCGGTGTACATGTTTCCCATAAATGTAATTAATTTTAAAGACTTCTTAAAGGGACGATTCGAAACCTTAACTAAAGTCAATAAATCTGTAGCAAGTAACAAACAAGGTTTGTATACATACGAAGAGGCCCTGAATAAATTAATCTCTAGACGTCAGTTTGGAGAATTAACTCCAGAATCGGCCAAACCAATTCTCGAACGATCAATAACTGCAGTAACAGATGATAAATTTCGATTCACGGTAGATCCAAGATTGAAAATTTTTGTAAATCTCTTATGCGATTTGAGATTTGCCGTTAGTGTTGTTGATAAATATCCCGTTCTTTGTCCTTTGTTGTTTGTATGTGCGTCAGAATCAGAATTTCAGCTAGTTTACTTCAAATCTTTAATAAAGAAAATTAAATTACGTAATAAACGTTTTGTGTTGAAAAAAGTTGAAGGTAATCATGACGTGCACAATAATAGTCCAGAGATTGTGGGACCCATTATATGTAAATTTTTATTAGACGCTAAAAGTAAATTGTAGAAGATAAGTTAAATTGGTTATATGTGTTGTTTACTTGCTTTATTGATGTTTTTATAAATTTTATCACAATATATAAAATATTTAAAATTATACCACTCATTCATCAACGTACAGCTTTAACAAACCATCGGTTTTCTTAAAATTCATCGTAAATACGCTATTTTTATTAACTCGGCAAACTTTGTTTAAAATAAAACACACGCCTTTATAAAATAAGCTTTTAGATGTATCGATTTGTAAATTTTGAGGAAAAACTAATCGATACCAACATAGAATTCCATTAGCATTTCCATCCGATGCAATTTCAAAATTACACCTCGTTGAGAAAGTACGAGTGTCTTCATTAAAACAATTTAATTCGTATTCGAACCTCCCCAAACTTTTACGACGATACGTTTGAGGATGTACTTCCCACTGCTCTGAAATCTATAAAAAATATATTAAGTTTTTCCATTCCAATGAAAAGTTACTACTATCGAGAAAAAAAAAATTTTGTTTTATTGCATTGCTCGACGTTTTGAGTTCCCCTGATACCAAAAAGGCAAAAAAAAATTTTCGATTTTTTTAACTACAATGTGCCCCCCCCCCAGAGCAAAAACTACTGAAGCGCTTTTGATGAAATTTTCTTTAAGTCGCTTTAAAATTATTTCATCGGCAAACTAAGCTTTTATAAGAAATCTATACAGGGTGTCCAAAAATAAGGTGGTTATTTTGGGCGCATATTTGCAAATTTGGGCCAAATTCATTTTTACTTGGCTAGAAGATATTACACGAGAGCCCCAATTGAAAAAATAAATATCAAATTTTTTTATTCAAAATGGCGGCCAATAGAACGATTGTCCCATTTTGGGGGTTTTCCCTTATAACTTGGCCGGTAATTATTATTATAAAAATTTCAAAACGGCATTGTACAGCCAAAATATAGGGCTCAAATTGGGTAAGTCAATTTTCAAAATTGTTTCAAAGTTGCCTACCTCTAAGGGGGTAAAGTAGGTAAAAATTTTGAAATGGTTTCTCAAAATTTCCTCTGCCATATTTTTCCTTTTTTTAATATGTTACAGACAACGTAATTCTCTATCGAAATATAAATTTTTATCAAAATCGCTCGAGCCGTTTCGGAGTAATGATTTTTTGAATGCCAAACCTTAAAAAATCTTTAATTTCTTTTGTAATAAAAATGAAAACTTGAAATTGGATATTTGTATCAATCCCATGAATATCTATTATTGGACACTATTTTCGATTAACAAAACGCTTCCGGTTAAACCGGAAATTACAAAAATATCAGAAGTTTTAGGAACATTACGGAATGCGCTATAACTCTGTTATTTCTAAATATTTTGATAAAGTGCTTCAATACTTTTATACAGAAAAAAGTTTGGGGAATCCAAATATCTAAAAATATACAGGGTGTTCAATTTAAAAAAAGTGACATATTGACATATCTCGGCAACTAGGCCGTTTTCCGATTTTCTAACTACCCAGCTAAATGAAGACGACAAAATACTACAACTTCGCTAATTTAACCGAATTTGTAAGTTGATAAATAAAAAAGTTAGCTATTGTAAACTGTTTTCATGAACACACTGTATAATGTATATCCATTTTCAAGTTATAATTTCTATTACAAAAGAAATTAGATATTTTTGAAGTTTTGACATTCAAAAAATCATTACTCCAAAACGGCTCGAGCGATTTTGATAAAAGTTTATATTTTGATAGAGAATTGCGTTGTCTATAACATATCCAAAAAAGAAAAAATATGGCAGAGGAAATTTCGAGAAAATCCATTTAAAAATTTGACCTACTTTGACCCCTTAAAGGTAGGCAGTTTTGAAACAATTTTGAAAATCGACTTGTTTAGGACGAAAGCCCTATATTTTAGCTTGTTTCCGTTGTTTTTATAGTTATCTTCAGAAAGACTTACCGCAAATTTATTTATATGATGAGAAACTTGAAAACCTAGCAAATTAGCGTCGTTGACTTTGTTACAAAAATCCAAATAATCAGATTCGATTAGTTCCATAACTATTTCCATTTTATCAGGTAAAATTAAACCTTCTGATTTCAAAAAGGTATTATACATCGAATAGTTATCAAATGTGTCCTCACAAAGTGTTCCGTTATGAGAGATAGGACTTACGAAAATAAAATCGATCGAACTATTAATCAAATTACCAAAAAGCTCGTTCAAATTTCGGTATATTTTAAAAACTACATTTGAATTAAAATCGTTCAAATTTAACACAAAATTTAAAAATTCAAAATCGTTCGAAGATTCCATTACTACAAAATATTCCCCCTGTTGCTTTTGCAAGGCTAAATGTAAAGCAAATATCGGAAACGGATTTAAATCTACAACTTTTAATGCGGAATTAAAGTTGAGTAACGAAAACTCCTTCGATAATTCACAAAGTGGAGAATCGTTTAAAAACAAAACTACATTTGGCGATACTTTAAAACAACCCTCACAAGCACAAGTATCGCACGCATCGATTTCCAATTTCCCATCGACGCAAGACAACTTAAGATCAATTTCTTGACCTTCGAACACACTCAAAGGGTGATTCAAATAAATAATCGCTTGCTCCCAACAAGTCAAACTATCTTCATAAGGATTTGTAGTAACTTTTACATCTTCGTTCAAATTCAAATCGAACCACACCGCAAATGCTTGAATTACTCCCCTTTTACACTTGAGTCGAACTTTTGGAATAAAGCTCCTATCTTTATTAATATTTTTCAATTGATCTACATCGCTAAAACACACGCTAAATACCTTTTTAGTTTCAGTCACCGAAACTGTTTCTAAATTTTTCATATTTTCCGCCTCGTAAGGTTGGTCGTTATTTTCTATTATACATAAATTATCTAACTTTAAACCGTGCATTTTAGGATTAAGAACTTTATGTTTACCATAGATAACGTCACAGTTAATTCCCGTTACGAATAAGTCGGCGCTCGAAGGAATAATTTTAGCTGTCGGTGTTAACAAATTTTCCCATGCATGTATAAGGGTGTTTAGAACGTGTTCGCCAAAAAGACCAGCGTCAAATACTTCCGTTACGACTAAATTGGACAAACCGATATCGACGCCTTTTAAATCTGTAGAATTTTTACAAACAACATGAACTTGTGGGAGCAAATCTTTCGTTATATTTGATAAAATCGCGCAACTTTCGATTGCGACAATATTTTCGACACCTTCACATTCTGAAGCGTAAAAACTAAGTAAACCACACCCAGATCCGATATCTAAAACGCGCTCGTTGTGAGAATTCAAAAGTACACTACGAATTGCCCTGCGATAAGCTCGATTTCGTTTCGCGTCGTTTAACATACGAAAATGCCATCTCGGTATTATGTTCAGTTTACAAGTTTGCAAATTTTTCTCTGCTAAAAGAAATGCGGGGTTCGATTTGCACGCATTTTGAAAATACGTTAAAGCTGCTTCCGGATGATGCAATCTAAAACAATTAAACATATTAAAATCATGTTTTGTTATTTTTTAAATTCCGCACATCATTGTGAGTCGTATTTTAAGAGACTACTTAATTTACTTATAAAGATACACATCGCATACGAACCTCAATAGATGAGACCCAAAATTATTTAAAATGTGAGAATTGGACGGAAAATATCGAAGGGCTTGTTCGTAGCAATTAAATAAATCTTGATACAATTTTTCAGTTTCTAGCAAATTGCCTAAATTACATAAAACGATAGAAAACTCTTCTTCGTAATCTGTTCGATTAAAACGAAATAATTCTAAACATATTAAATAATGTGGGAAGGCTCGTTTCCAATTTTGCTCTTTAGAATAAGATCGAGCTTTATTTAAACTATTTAAACCAACTTCCTTTTCTTTATTCGTGTTATTCATTTTAAAAATTTGAGGTTATTTATGTGATCAAAAATTTGAGGTTATAATTTAAAAAAATATTTTTGGCTTATTATAAAAGTTATTAACGATTATTTTTAGTTTTTAGAGATAAAATAGCCAAATTTAGTATTTAATTACGTTTTGCTTTTATGTATTTGAGGTTATGTTTAGATTGTTGTTTCAAAAAAGTTATATACAGGGTGTTCGCAATTTTTATACAAATTTGAAATGCCAAACACTTTTAAACGAATTTTTAAACGTATATTCTTTTGCACCAAGAAATATCACATACAATGTGATAAAAATGCATTTCTAAACAAGAGTTTACCTATAATTTGTTTAATGGGACCTCCGGGTTGTAGAAAGACAACTTTAGCGAGAATGTTATCTAAAAGCAGCAATTACTATTTATTTAATGTTCAAGATTTAGTGTTGGAAGAAATGGTAAAAGGCAAAGCGAGTAGCAAAATTATTATGAATTATATAAGCGACGATTCTAAAGTGCCCGACGACATTCTACTGACTTTAATTAAAGAAGCGATCGCGTTTACTTACGAAGACAGCCAAGGTTATATATTTGACGATTTTCCTTTAAGTATTCGGCAACTACAACTTTTCGAAAAGGAAATATGCAAAGTTAACGTCATAATTTATGTTAATGTCATATTAGAAGCAACGCTATCGGCGAGGGTTAACGATATGCAAGATTGTAGTCCCAATGAGGAAAGACTCTTGTACATTCGGTCTAATAAACGTCTTAAAAGAATTGCCAAAAAATACCATCGCAAGACCATTACATTTTATTCGACTTGTCCGCTTCAATATTCTTATTCAAAACTATTAGACACTTTAGAAAGCATTTGGGGTTATAAATTTTAGTCTTTGTAAAATAGTAATAAAATTAATAACCCGAGCCATACTTTATTTTACGACGTAAAGGTACATAACATGTAAAATTAAATTTTTGGATGAATTTAAAGAGTTTCATTATTTTTAAATATTAATCTACAGGTTTAATAGTTATGAACCTTGACAAAATAAATACAACAACTAATGTAGTTAAAACAAAACCTATGACAGTTATATAAAAAGTTTCCTCCGTAAAAACGTCCGCAAATGCAGGTATGTTATTATACACATGATCTATTAGTTTCGAATGAAAATCCGACTTTTTTTTTAGAACCATTTATTTCTTTTTAGCCTTTTTAGCTAGTTTATCTAGTTGTGTACTTCTAGTAGATAAATCTTCTTTGGGTACTAAAGAACTAATATTTTTGTTGAAATACGTTAATATTTCCAACACGCTAAGTTTATCGGCAAGAAACTTAACGCTATTTCTGAAAATAAAAGTGAATTACATGCTTGTTTTTAATACAAGTGTATACAATACTAACCCTGTATCTACAAATTCTGTTCTAATCCAAGGATCACTTCGGTCACACACCAAATTGCTTTTAATTTTACAATTAAAATTTGTGTTTCTTACTTTTTCGGTACTAATGTGAAACAGGAAGTCTCTGGAAGTATAATTAGAACACTTTTTATTTATTAACAAAATTGCGCTTGCGTTCGTTACAAAAATAGAGCGACAAAAATCGATAACTTTACCTTGCTATGATCGCTTTTGGATGAAATGGATCAAATTGTACTTCGATCTTTTTTAAAGGCTTTAAATTGATTAATTTTAATTGTTTCGTTATTGCACTAATTTCACCACCTGATCTCGTAAACGTACCACTGAAATATATAGACATTTTTGCAAAATACTCTCAACACTTTTCGTTCGTATGTAAATGTGAGGTTAGAAAATCCTAGTATTAGGTGTATGGAATATCCGTTAGATGTCGCCAGCTTTGAAAAATAATTTAAATATTAACAATAAATTATAAAAACTAATTTAATAGCTTTCTTAATTTGCGTTAGACCACGTTAGACGTTTATTTGCCAATATTAAATTTAATAAAGTTTTTATTAAATAAAAATTTGTAGTTTTGTCTTAAATTTACTTTGACGGTGTATTAAACACGTACATCTGCATAGTCGTCGCCTTATTCTACCGCATCTGCATCGTTTTTAATTTGAATTTTTTGGAATTTACTTATGTTTTTAACGCTCTCGTTTATTTTAGCTTATCATGCGAACAGTATTATTTTATCTACCATTTATCGTCCACTTCATCTTTTGCAGTAACATCGACATCGGCAGTCCAGAATTTGGCGAACAATTATGTATCCTTAATAAATGTGTAGGTAAATAAATTTAATATAAGGTTCTTAACTAGCCGTTAGATATAAAACTTTTTAAAAGACGACGTGCGGAACAATTGGAAGCTGTCAAAAGTTTTAAAAAAATCACCACGTACGAGAAACAGTATTCGACTATAATTTTATTGGCAGAGAAAATATTTACCGTCATACAAGACAGCAGAGCTCGTATCGAAGCATCCGGTTACATTCCAGGCACTTCGCAGTTTCCAGAGGACCAAACTGTTCGGGAATCTTTGTCAAATATTCTCGAAAACACGGCTTTATTTTCAGAAATACTATTAAGATTTCCCGATATTAGCGAAAAAGTATTAAAGTTAAATAACCATTGGGATATATTGCTACAATGGAGTATAATTTTTTGTAACGAAGTTGAGTATTTGTTGGATAAAAATACGTTGAAATTACTCAACTTGGTGAGTCAGGAACTTAATCACACAAGAAGAGATCCAAATTATGTCAATCCTTATCGCAAGAGTTCTAAAGCGAATAAACTGGCAGCCGAAGAAATAAAATATGAGAAGAAGAAAAGGCGTAAGGAGATTAAAAAGGGGCCCAGATTAACTACACATTTAGAGCTATAATGCACCTGCAAGATTTGTTACGCAATTCTTTTTTGTATCTTTATATTTGTCGTTAATTTAATTTTTAAGATGGTCCATTTTACGAATATTTATTTATTTGATAAGGTGGATTTTTTAAACACAATTGTGTATGAGATGAGGCCTCATTTTAAAAATGTTTTTAGTAGTAATTTGGCTTAGAAGAAAGTTTAAATTTGTAGTAGCATGTTTAAGCACTTTGGATTATATCTCAATTTAGGCACAATTTAAAATTACGCATTTATTAATTGGGATATAATTATTACAGGTACCTATTTTACGTCTCTAACAGTATACATTGTCAATTATTAGAATTAAGTCTAAACTTGTGATGTTGTACATATACTTTGTAATGATACTTATAAAACAGATACATAAATCTACATAATATAACAATACTTATACAATTCACTTCTTGAACGAACCTCAAACAGTTAAACTTCATAATAGATCAACATTTATTTTAACAGAACGGAAGCGTTAGTTTTCATTTTAATCGGTTAGAAAAATACATGTTTCAATAATTTTTCTACAATTACTATTATGTTTTATTAATAAATAGTCACCTTATTTCATCACAGACTACAATAATTTAATTTTGTTCTTTTCCCTACCATTAAAAATCTCAAAGCGCAATAAAAAATATAACTTATATACTATATAAAACCCGAATCAAATATACATAAACAAGATATATGCAAGTAAAAACAAGGGAAACCATTGAGGTCGGTAAACATAGTTTTTACCATTTCACACGAATCTTGTTTTTTCTTCGACACACGTTCCTTTTCCGATAAAAAAATAAAATTAGCTTTAAAAGCTATTTCTCGCCTCTCTCTTCTATCTTACAATATACAACAGAGATTTTACTCTATTTTTTTTAATCCCTTAGTTTACAACTAACGAGGAGTTCTGTTACACTTATAAATAAAGCGTTTAACATACAAATAGTATTTTGTGTCCAATCATCGAAGTTAACACCATACAAAATAAATAATTCTACATACATTAAAGACGCATTACAACTTTTTTTTGATTGCCAATTTAATCGGCAATCGAAGGAATGTCAACGAGCTTTTTAAAAAATAATTAAACTTAACAAAAGTCAAATTTAGAAGCACACGCACATAAATAGAATCGAATTTTGAGGATACTTGTTAATAAAAAAGCGTCTAAAATACGCTTAAAATTATTTGATTAAATTAATCAGTCCATTTTCATTTGTAATGATCGAGATTCTTACTAATACTGCGACGTCGTAAAAATTACTCTTACGACTTGGTTAATTTAAAAATAAATACAAATCGGGAGCTTGTTTAGCTCTTTTAAAAAAATTATAAAAACTACTAGTTTTGAATTAGCTTTAAAAAAACATTTTGTAAATATAAGGAAACCGAGCTATAAGTTTCTAACTTCTAACAACTACGATAGATACTGGTTAAATGTTATTATCTACAATATTCTTATTTTTTATATTATATTCGCGAGTGCGACAAAATTAATTAATAAAAGATTGCGTCGAAATAGGACCAGCCTACGAGTTCCACAAAAAATTAAGTACAAATTTGTTAAACATAAACGAGCTTCAATATTTACTCTCGACGCGTTCGTTTTGGTCTTGTATTGGCGTCCACGTCGCTTCTCCCTTTTTTACCCACTTGAACTTGCGATTGTGCGGTTAAATGCAAAGATATGGCGTGCGTATTTAACTTCTCCGCCAAAAGCAGCTCCTTTAAGCCTTTCATTTTCTGACTGCGCAAAATTACGGTCGGATTTACGTTCTCCAAAACCACTTCTGTACGTTCGCTTTGTTTCGAGGTACTCGGATTTGTAGCATTGGGTTTCTCTGGTTTTACATCGTCTCCACCTAAAACGCCAATTAATAAAATAGATCCTCTAACACTTATTAAAAGAGACTAACCTACGAAAGGCGATCCTCCTCCTTGTAATAAGTACTCGGGATTGAGTATTTTTTCTGAACAAGCCGCCGTCAACGCTTCTATACTCGGATGTAAATTTTTGTTTTCCGTTTGTTCTTCGCTTATAACCTTGGACTCTATGGCATTAATGAGGTCTGTATCGGTTTTGTTTTCTTTTGCGACTACGCAATAATTATTATTATTATATAAACAATTTGTACTTCCGTTTGTTTTGTATTCTGTTTTACTACTACTACCGTTGTTCGATTCGCAAACTATATGAACTTGCGCTCGAACGTCCGAATCGAACTTAGATATTGTGTTAACCAGAGGCTTAGCCCAACCTATATGTAAAACTGGAGTCGCGCTACCTTCCTCCCATTGACAAATACCGTCGTAAAACCTTAAAAGATAAGCGAAGCACACGGCTTTCTTAAGAATACAATTTGCGCTGAAACCGGAACTTTCCACTTTCATTATATGAGGTATTAGTTCGTTAGCTATTTCCAAAAATTCTTTATAAATTTCTTCATCGTCGCGAGAATAATTATACCTAAAAATAAGTATTAAAACGTTAAAAAATACATTTAGGAAATTTCTTACTTGCGTATAACGTCACTAGCATTAGCCCAACTTTCGAAAGCTTCCTGATACATCTTATTACGATAAAAGTAACCTCCTTGATATGTATAAGGATACACGTGCATATTATCGTAATTATTGCGAGCCGACATTATTGCTTCTCTAAACAAAACGTCGCAAGTAATTCTAAAAGAAAAACATTTAGGCTTCGACGTAATAAGCGCAAAAAATTTAATTACCGTCCAGATGTAGACGAAATCTCCTCCAAATCGCCTAAATTGCCGATGGCCATCGGATACTTAGCCAAATGTCCCAAATCGTACAATAACCATAATAATTCTTGTTGTAAGTAAGCGACCTCGGACGCGTCGTGACTAGCACTAAGTGAAGGATTAATCGCAGAAACTAAAGCTGCAACTTCCATCGCCCTAGTACAAACGACCGGCTTGTTATTTACGTACAACCAAGATCTCGCATCTACCCCTTTTCCGATTTCCTGTCCTCTTTTATCTTCGTTTCCTTTACCGTGCCAAGTGACCTCCGCGGTCTCCGTACTATTCTCGCCAAAAACGACCCAAGCGTGATCTTCGGATAACGCTAAATGAACGTCATTAAAACCCAAACATTGACATCCTGCCACTACCGCAAAAGCGACTCCGAAACAATCTAGCTTATTTCCCGTTAAATAACTAAAGAGGCTCTGTAAATGAGCCCTATCTTTATAATAACTTCTCGATAGACTGTTCCAAACTGCATCTGAGACTTTCTTAACGAGTTCTCTCGTGGCATACTGTTTACCGCTTTTAACGGTTGGCACGTCCACTGCCCCTTTCATAATGGCATAAAATTTGTTGTACAAAACTTCTATGCTGCTGTATTCCAAAGATGGTAATTTTGATTCTACGGCATCGGAAATTTGTACTGGCGCGTTTGGCCGGCTACATGTTAACGAATTTTCGACACTTCCCGCTACTATAGATAATAGCGCTAAATCTGGCTCCGATTTACTTTCCAATTCGTGTCTAAATAGTTGTATTACTGCCGATATACTTTTTAAAGGAAATAACGTTTTGTCTATTTCTCGAAAACCCGCCATGTCGATGCTTACATTTTTTTTATCAAATCACCTGTCAACTACGACCAACAAGCGTCACCTTGCATTACCAACTTAAAAAAATCACTGAAACCGGCTGTCAATTTTTAGTTGTTTTCTTTGACATTTCCAAAAACCAATTTTTTAAATATTTAATTGTGCGTTTTTCTAATAAGTTTGTCGGTCTGATTACTTGTTTGTCTTGCTATTTGTTCACCTGTATGCATATTCCACTGCTCGTTCTCACCTGCACTCTGTCACTCAATTTTTAAATTTTTTAAAAATTATTTAAAATAATAAATATTTAAATAATCTTTTATTTTAATATAAAAAATACCCCAGAGTGTGCTCAGAGTGCAAGCAATAGTTTCAAAAATCTCTTAAAAATTTGAATTTTGTGCAACGTCATATGTAGCGCCACCTAACGGATAAAATTACAAAAGGCAACAAGCGTTACCTTCATTACCGACGTAAAAAATCTCCATTTGTCAATTTTTAGTTTTTTTGACATTTAATAAGTAAAAAGTAATTTGAAGTTAAAGTCTGGCAGGGCACATAGGGGCAAAAATACAATACTAGAAATTTATATAATAAAATACAAGGTAGCTTTTCTTCATACACCAATTCGTCGTAACTAATAAGGTAAACCTTGATTTATATTGGATAAAAATATAATTTAGAGCGTGAAATGTGTGTAAAAGGCATTCGAGGCAGAGAATAACCGATCGAGCATCCAAATTTTTCCCAGGAAGATCTTAGCATGTCTAAGAATACTTAATAGCCCATTATGAATGATTGTTACAAGTAGTTATTGAAGGTTAGTATTTTAATTTGCATACAAAAGGAATAGGAATCTCATAACAATGGTGTCCGTGGACTTAGCTTTATAAACGCAGAATAATTTCCTTAAACATTTAAAAATATGCGTTGGATAACACGTATAGATGGTGGTCCAAAACGTGTCAATCATGCAGCTGTTGCCATCGGGCACAAGATTTACACATTCGGCGGTTACTGTACCGGCGAAAGTGAAAGAGAATATACGTCTATCGACGTGCACGTTTTAAATACGACGACAAATCGTTGGACCGAACATCCTGTGAGTAATTTTCCATATTTGGAAAACGACGACATTTTACCCTATAAAAGATACGGACACACTGCCGCAGTTTATCAGAATAAAATATACATTTGGGGAGGAAGAAATCATCAGACGTCTTGCGGCGTGCTTTTTTGCTTCGATACGTTATATCATTGTTGGACAGCTCCACAAACAAGCGGCGACATACCTCCGGCTCGTGATGGCCACACAGCTTGTGTTTGGAAACATTACATGTATATTTTTGGTGGATTTGAAGAAGATAGTAATTCTTTCGCAAAATGTGTTTATGTATTAAACTTTCAAACTATGGAGTGGAAATATCTTCATACTTACGGTAGGTGTAGTGTCTTTTATCGATTTTTTAATGTTTCTTTTTAAATTTAGGAACCGAGCCGTCAGTTAGAGATTTCCACTCGGCTATTTGTTTATACGACAGAATGTATATTTTTGGCGGTAGAGGGACAAACTCTCAACACAGTCTTTTTATCCCCGGTAGCGAAACTTACTCCAATAAAGTGTGGTATTTGGATCTTCAAACACAAATTTGGTACAACCCGTCTACTACCGGTCAAAGACCTATCGGACGTCGCAGTCATTCTGCTTGTAAGTTAATAACTTATTGTTAAATATATCTAAAGTATTTTTTTGTAGTTGTGTATAATAACAAAATGTACATATTTGGTGGCTATAACGCTATAAAGTTAGAGCATTATAAAGATATTTACGAATACGATCCTCTTACGTCTAATTGGAAATTGATGAAGGTGAACGGTAAAGGACCGTGCAATCGTCGAAGACAAGCTTGCGTAATGGTACGAGATAAAATGTTTATGTTTGGAGGAACTAGGTACTATTTTACTTATACAGTTGTTCTTACTAAACAATTTTCGTTTTTTTAGTCCTATAATAACTTCGATCGGTCAAGTTGAAGCAAATATTGAAGAAAATTTAACCGATCATAGTGATATGTACATATTAGATTTTCAACCAACTCTAAAAACATTGTGTAAAGTTGCCGTACACGATTATGAATTAGATCTTTCTTCTTTACCACATACATTAAGGTATTGGAGCTATTTAAATCTTTTCAAAAGTTAAATGTTGTTTATGTTTAGGGAAGAGATCGATAATCTGTTTGTGCCGAATAAAATTACGATGGTTCGACACGGTAATTCTGCTGGATAAATACTAACGCAAAATAATTTATTAGTTCTACGCTAAACTTTGATGTAATAATAGTTGATAGGCATTTTTAATAATGAAAATGCTATAATAATTGTGTCGATCACAAGAAGATTAGTGGTTTATCGATAAATGTGATAGAAATTGTGAAATCGAAAAATTTTATTAGCGTTGTTTTAGATTAGAAAGTAGGCTGCTTTTGGTTCCAAAATTCCTACCAAAGTACTACAATAATGCTCAAGAGAGATCGGTGTTTATAGATTAAAGTCAACTATGTCGTTTATATTTTCCAATTAAAATTAAATTAAAGCTTTATTTTATCAAACTTAATAACTGAAAAATAAATATTTTTTAGAACTCGGTAGGTAGTGACTTGTTGAGATGATAAAATGAATGTAAATTGTGGGACTTGGAGTAAAAGGTATACATTTTTCTTATTAAACTCGTGTCGATTCTTAGTTTTAAAAGTTTATTGTAGAACTGATAAATTGATATGTATAGAAAAATTATAGATCTGATTGTGCAACTACTTATTAGTATTTAATATGTGTAAATATGTATTAACGAAGTCATAAAAGAAATCGTATTTTTTGTATTTAATCTGTTGTTTTCTATATTATATTTAAATTGTGTTTAATTCATCTCTTGTTGCGGCAGGGGGATGAAGATCTAGAGAATTTGTTGTTATTGAGAAAAAATATTTTTATTGCATTTCTCGATGTTTTCAGTATCCCTGATTCCAAAAATGCAAAAAAATTTTTTTCGATTTTTTGAATAAAATGTCCTTGACAGCTGTGGAGCAAAAACTACTGAACCAATTTCGATGAAATTTGATTTTAGCCACTTTAAAATTATTTCATCCGCAAGCGAAGCTTTTATAAAAAATCTATACAGGATGTCCAAAAATAAGGTGGTTATTTTGGGCCCATATTTCCAAATTTCGGCCAAATTCATTTTTACGTGGCTACAAGATACTATATGTGAACCTCAATTGAAAAAAAAATTATCAATTTTTTTTATTCAAAATGGCGGCCAGTAGAACGATTCTCCCATTTTGTGGTTTTTCCTTTATAACTTGGCCGGTAATTATTATTATAAAAATTTCGAAACTGCATTGTAAAGCCATAATAAAGGGCTTTCGTCCTAAATAATCCGCTTTTTAAAATTGTCACAAAACTGCCTACCTTTAAGGGGCCAAAGTAGGTCAAAATTTTAAAATGAATTTTCTCAAAATTTCGTCTGCCATATTTTTTCTTTTTTGGATATGTTACAGACAACGTAGTTTTCTATCGAAATATAAATTTTTATCGAAATCGTTCGAGCCGTTTCGGAGTTATGATTTTTTGAATGTCAAAACTTAAAAAATTTCTAATTTCTTTTGTAATAAAAATGAAAACTTGAAAATTAATATTTGTATCAATCCTATGAATATCTATTATTTGACACTATTTTCAGTTAATAAAACGCTTCTGGTTGAACCGGAAATTACAAAAATATCAAATTTTTTAGGAATACCCTGTATATTTTTTAATATTTTGAAAGCTCGTAAAATTAGCTATCCGGCTATAACACCCAATACTTTACTTCCGGTTTAAATGGAAATAGTACGGAGGGAAAAGTTCCTCGTTGGCCACAACCAATTTAACAAAAAAAGCAATTTAATTTAAATTAACCGCGCAATTACTTAGTAACTTTAGTGCTAAGTGTTGATGTCACTGTGTAACTAGATGCGCGCGCATTAGTTTTCGATTTTGATTGTTGTGTGAAATAAACGTCAAAATAAACTGATAAATGGCGTGAAAAGTCGTTCAAAAGAATGCAAATTATTTTGTTAAGTGTTTTATGACATGTTAAAAGGTGAGGTAACCCTTAAACGATTTTAACGTACACTTTTAATACAAGCAAATGTAAGTATCTGCCTCAAATATTTCCAAATCAGCTGGTCGTTTAGATTTTGCTTTGCTCCAAATAAAGTGTTACGAACGATGCAGTTAATTAATAGGTTTTAATAAGTATTTATGTATTTCAGATAGTCTAAAAATGATAACGGACGATACACCGTTGCAGCAATTAACAGTAATAAAATATAGCGCATGATTATTTTTTATCGTGTGTCTTGTAATGTTTATTATTTTTAACGCTTTGTACAGTATTTTAATGTAATTTGATGGCACTTATGTAAGCACAAAACGAAAAGATTTACTTAAGAATTCCTTTACACTAAAATGCACGTTTGAGAAGTAATCAAAACGAAACGTGCGACTTCTAAACTGTTACTTTTATCAAACGTGGTTAATTACATCACATTTATAATTGCGACCTTTCGTTGATATAGACGTGATTACTGTTACTTAATATTTGTTATCAAATAAACCAAAATCATTTTGGTACGCTTCAACCTATTAATTACAAACAGCGTTAGCGACCGACACTTTTTAATTTTATTATTATTTAAGTACTTACTCAGAAAACGTACGTGCACTTAATAAATTTAGTGCAAAGGTTGACCGATTTAAACTTTTTTTGTTAATTAAGTTAACTCGGATTTGACCTAATAAACTCTCGATATCTTTGTAATAACATCTATTGTTGATATTGGCTCAGTAATTATTCTGGGTGGTTAAACTTACTAAGGTGGGGGAACTATAATTTAGAAGTCCATTCGATTAATTCAAATTGTTTAAAAATTTTAAGTTTATTCAAAACGACTAATTTTCATAGTGAGCAACATGTACGGAAGTAATACTGTAAGTTTTATACTCAAATAGATTATTTCTTTTTTGATTTGTTAAGTTAGGATTTGGATTTTTTGAGGGTTTTTGCAACTTCTTTCTTAAATTTTTGTAAAGAGCTAGACCCAGTTGTAAATTTTTTATTTAAGTTCAGGTGAAACTTTATCTCGTTTGTGAGATAATTTTAATGAGCTAATACTTAAACGTAAATTATATTTTTAATTATTTCAGTTTGTTTTTTCTAAAGGTGTTTAGAATTTTTTGAACGGATTCTCTAGTAACGAATTCTTAAATTTTAATAATTATTTGCGTTAGTGACTTGAATTGTATTGTAAAAAATTTAAATATTGATGACTTAATTTAAAATAAAATTCTTAAGTAATCTTGTGCGATAAAGCTCTTTTATAATACATCGCATGATGTGGAATGTTTGCATCGTTTGTGTATAAGGATGTTTTCGTTTTAAATAGTTTTGTGTCGTTATCATTCTTTTTACTAAATTTTCCTACCAGTTAACATTCCATTACAGATGATTAAAAACGTAATTAATGATAATGTACTTGCTATCAATACTTTGTTGTTTTATTTGCCAATGACCATATCGTTATCTCACAGTTCTAATGGAATATTACCAAATCCATTTAACAGCTGGTGTTTTTATTTAAATTTTATCTTTTATTTAGTTTTTATTACGACTCGAACGTTAACATCATTGCAATGCACTCGCAATTTCGGCTTTTGCATTTGCATCTTGCAATTTATTTTTCCATTTAAAAAAGTAGCAAGTCGATTTTAGAATTAAAATGATTGGCCTAATTAAATTTCACAATTTCTTAACAGTTTTTGATTAGCGGACAAAAATTTCAAATCTTTATTTGCGAAATCAAATAAAATTACTTTTTTTAATAAATTGTGATGGCCTCTTTAATCGACTCTCGTTATTAAATTTTTCCTAACACCGATAATAGCTTGCTTATTACCACATGGCACTTTTAAGCAAATTAGGTTTTTTTAATTGGCAAACTTCGTTCCTAGCTGAATTTTGATAAAGGTGTTAAAATAGTGCAGTCAAATAACACGATATTTGGCTCTACAGGGTAATTCATTGATATGAATCTTCGATAGCTCCCTAGCCGTTTGAAATAAAGCCTACATTTAAATACAAAAGTTATTCAACTCCTTAAGGAGCACAACCTAAAATTATTTTCATCTCTACAGGGTGTTGTATTACTGCTCAGCGAAAATATTATTAATTTTTTTAAATGGAACACCCTGTATATTTTTCTATATTTCGACTTGGAATTAAGTCGCCTACATGGCTGTATTAATTTTTTTAAATTTCTCGGCGGTGTTGCCAAAAGTTGTTAATTTTTTTCTCTAAAAAATACCCGCAACACGTGTTGCTTTAAAAAATCGTACTAAAGCCGTTGTTCAAGGAATAATAACGAAATTTTTTTCCTAGACAGTTATGACTAATCTCTATGCTATGAAATTTAAAAAGTTCGATTAAATTGTACAGAGTGTTTATTAAAGCGTCCCAAAGTTACTTATTTTAAAATGACCATAACTCGTTATTTTTAAATGGAACACCCTGTATATTTTTACATATTTGGGTTCGTAGAAAAATATAGATGCTGAATTTATAAAATATACTGAGTGTTCCATTTGAAAATAACGAGTTATGATCATTTGAAAACGAGTAACTTTGGGTCGCTTTAATGAACACCCTGTACAATTTAGTCGAACTTTTTTAATTTCAACACATAGAGGATAGTCATAACTATCTAGGAAAAAAAATTCGTTATTATTACTTGAACAACGGCTTTAGTACGATTTTATAAAGCACCGCGTGTTGCGAGCATTTTTTTAGAGAAAAAAATTAATAACCTGGCAACACCGCGGAGAATTTAAAAAATTTTAATATGGACATGTAGGCGACTTAATGCCAAGTCAAAATATAGCAAAATATACAGGGTGTTCCATTTAAAGATATTAAAAATATTTTCGCCAAGCAGTAAAACAACACTCTGTAGAGATGAAAATAATTTTACGTTATGCTCCTTAAGGAGTTGAATAACTTTTGTATTTAAATGTGTGCCTTATTTCAAACGGCTAGGAAGCTATCGAAGATAGTCATATCAATCCTGTAAAGGGGAAATAATTAGGGCAGCGCTGTCCAACTTATCATAGCCCGCGGGCCATATTTTCTTCACCAAACATTTCGGGGGCCAAGAAGGTTGATAAATAATATGAAATTAAGTTAATAATATTATAACACAGTCACCACAAAACAAATTCGCGGGCCGTAAAAATAATTTGGCGGGCCGTATACGGCCCGCGGGCCGCCAGTTGGACAGCCCTGAATTAGGGGAAAACTGAATTTTTCGGGGATAAATTTTTAGGTCGTATATACTTAGAAACTGTTGAGCCCCTCTCGCTCCACTTCTTGCGATGCCCACAATTTGGAATTAAAGATGGCGAATTTGGATTTGTAGTACAAAGACAATTTTGATAAATTGGCTCCTAACTTTATCCCCTGTACATTTACGAAAAAAATACAAAGATAAAAAAAATTACTATTCAAATTATCTATCGAACTAAAAAAAGATCATTTAAATTGGATTGTTACGTGCGGAGATACAGCGTAATCAAATTTTTGATTCTAAATTGTGGACAACGCAAAGGGTGGAACAGGGACCTCGGTGCTTTTTAAGTACATATAATATACGACATAATAATTTATTCCTGAAAAATTCAGCTTTTCTCTAATGATTTCCTCTATTTTTCGCTATTTCACAGGACTATAAAGTCTTAAACAAGCAATAAAAAAATCTTCGCCTTTCAGATATGTGAGTCGAGCTTATTTGGGAAACATGAGGTAGGGGGGATCTAGACAGTCGTACCAAAAATCAGCTTGATAACGAAATTCTGCCACTAAACTTGTCTGTGCTAATTTGCTTACCAAAAATCCATATTTTTTTGTAATTTTTCTCTTAAATTCTTTTAGCAGCAACATGGTGAAGGGAAAAACAAAAGTAAATTGAAGCGAAAAGAAGAAAAACTGCCTTTGTTGGTGGACGAATCGCAGAGCGATTCGGTAGATATTCCTTCAACTAGAGGCGACACCGTATTAGATCTCAGCAAACCCATAAACGATCGAAAATCAAGCAAAATGTTTGAATTCGATCCTTTGCTCCATCGAAAACTTGAACATCCGACGACAAACTTAGACACTATGGTGCATTTGTTGAAGGGAAACATCGGAACTGGCATATTAGCGATGCCGGATGCATTTAGAAATGCCGGATGGATGGTCGGATTATTTGGAACTTTATTCATGGGCGGGATTTGTACGCATTGCATGCACATTTTAGTCAGCTGCAATCACGAACTCTGTAGAAGAACCGAAAGTCCGTCTTTGAGTTTTTCTGAGGTGGCAGATGCGTCGTTTAGAACGGGGCCCGAAAGTCTCCGAAAGTACGCCAGTTTTATGAAGTAAGTCGATTTACGATTTTAATTAAATATTCTAAATCTCCTCGTTCTAGGACTCTGATAAATATATTTCTTTGCATAACTCAAATAGGATTTTGCTGCGTTTACTTTGTGTTTGTCGCCGCAAATATTCGAGACATAGTCAATCACTACTACATAGACATCAGCTTGCACTGGTATTTGGTTATGCTTCTGCTTCCTATCGTATTTCTAAATTGGGTCAAAAATTTAAAGTATTTAACTCCCGTGTCGATGTTTGCTGCATTTTTAACTTGCGGAGCGTTAGCGATAACGTTTCATTTTGTATTTCAACATCTTCCTAGAATAAACACGATACACGCTTTTTCTTCTTGGTCTCAACTACCGCTTTATTTTGGAACGGCTATATATGCGTTTGAAGGTATCGGCGTAATTTTGCCGCTGGAAAACAACATGGTAACTCCTCAAGATTTCGGCGGATGGACGGGAGTTCTCAATACCGGTATGGTTTTGGTGACGTGTCTTTATACCGCAGTCGGATTTTTTGGATACTTAAAGTACGGAGATTTGGCTACTCAAGGAAGTATCACCTTATACTTACCCGCATCTTCTACGTAAGTAAACAATTGTTAAGTCGAGATTGTTATAATAGCTTTATATTTTAGTTTGGCTCAACTGGCGCGTTTGGCGATGGCAGTTTCTATTCTACTTTCTTACTGTCTACAGTTTTACGTTCCTTTTAACATAATATGGCCTTCGATTAAAAGTAATTTGACGACCGAAAGGGCTCGATGCGTCGGAGAGTACATAACGCGTACGGTTTTGGTGATAATATCGTTTCTCTTAGCTGTTGCTGTACCAAATTTAGGAGCTATAATTTCTCTTATTGGAGCATTTAGTAGTTCCGCTTTAGCTTTAATTTTTCCTCCCATAATTGAAATAGTTACGTTTTGGCCCGATCGATTAGGGGAAAATAATTGGATTTTATGGAAAGATATATTAATAATATTTTTTGGATTTTCCGGGTTTGTTTTGGGATCTTATGTAAGTTTAATGAATATTATGTATCCGAGTGAAGAAGCATAAATTAACTAGTCGTAAATTATTTATTTATTGTTATTAAATATTTAAATGTGATTTGATCGTGACAATAATTGTAAATGGTTACAACTTTATTTATATAAGTTGTAAATTAATTATCATTCCATTATAACTTAAAATCAGTATTGATGAATGTAAATATTGCATATGTGTATTATAGTATTAAATAACGATTATTAAATAAATTCTTCACTAAATAATCGTTAAAAGAATATTTTGTTTTAATCTTAAAACTTGTGTAACAAATATAAGTAGAAATTGTAATACTATCTATTAATAAACTTTTACTTATTTAATTAAAAAAACTTAGTTTTTAATTTAATTAGTATAAATAAAAACCATTGTAAATTAAATCCACTTGAAAAGTCTTGTGAATTTGACGCTTGACAGATTACGATTATCATTCTAACCTTAAATAATTTACAATTTTCCGAATTTTTTCTTAAAGTTATAGTAAAAATGACTTTATATCATTTTGGAAATTGTGTCGCATTAATTTACGTTCCATATTATTTAACCTACAAATATTCAGGACTGTACGAATGTGTTTGTGCTTCAAGAATGTTTTAATCACTTTTTTCGTTGTAGCTCCGAGTATGGTGCATTTTGGAAATGTATACAGGCCGGTTGTATTTATATATTTACGCAACTTGCAAAAATGTTAATTCTAGCAACATTTTTCCCCGATAACGACACAGATTTAGGAAGCGACTTATTAGGGGTAAAAACTTTTTTACTTTTTAAGTAGTTTTAATCGATCTAGACTTTTTAGGAGTTTTTAAAAGCCACCGTCGATTTGGTAGATTTAATTGGATTGTATATTGTACTCAATAGTATACCTGGAAAGGGACATAGCAAAGTACTGACGGCCGGAATCGGTTGGGCCACAGCTGAGGTTATTTTGTCGAGAGCCTTATTATTGTGGGTCGGTGCTCGAGGCGCAGAATTTGATTGGAAATATATCAGAAAATCTTTAGAATCGAATATTGCTTTAATTCAACATATATCCACCGTTACACTAATCTGGTTGTGGACTCGACACGATTTAAAAAATAATTTGAAGCCCATCGTTACGGCTTTACTATTATTTTCATCGTATAAGCCTTTGCTTTTGGAGCTATTTATAAAAATAATAACGCTAGGACCTTGGTTGGCTCTACTTTTTAAAGCTTTTATTACACTCGTCATATGTGGATTTACACTTATTATTTATGCAGGATTAGCCCAAACAATTGGTATATTTTAAATTTTATTATAATTGTACAATGAAATAAACTAATTCACATAAAAAACTCCAATACAGAATATTAATTTCAACAATTTGTGTGTTACGAAGTTACACAATTTGGACCTTGAAAATTGTCAGAATTATCGGAATCGTCACTAGCAAAATTTTCGTGGGAGGAATCGCTGGACGAATTGCGCCTAGACGAATTTCCTAATAATTCAAAGTTGCTCGCATCAAACGCCTGAAAAATGTCTTAAATTTATAAAAATTAGTAACAATATTAAAATATAATTTACGTTGTTGGCGTCTATATTATTAAGGTGGCGACGCCATAACATCCATAATAGTTGACCTTCTCTAATTTCGCCTAAATCGCTATCCACCACACTGGTATTAACTTTGATTTGACTTTCTAAGCCGACCATTTGGACGTCTTCTTCTAATAAAGGCATCCATACTTTGATGTCCCAATCTAAGCCACTCGTACATAAATACGGTAGCTGCGGATGAGGTTCGAGACAATTTACCTAAAACGCAAAAAGTGTTCAAGTTATTAACGATAATGACGGTTAGTATTGTTGCAACATAAACTTACTACTCCATTAACATCGCCGGATTTAAAATTTACGATAGATTCTGTATTTTTTTCCCAAATGAAAACGTTTCCACAATCTGAACCGCTAACTATGTATTCAGATTTTGGTCCAAAAAAATTGACGCCTTTTATAGTATCGGCATTTCGATGGCCTCGATATCTGTGGACGTACGTTCCCGGAGTACCATCTACGTCAAATAAGAAAATGTCTCCATCATTATAAGATGCTAAAATTTCAGATCCATTATGATTGTAAACTGCACAAGTTACATGCATTGTATCCATAGAATTAATTTTCTAAAATTATTAATTTAATTAATTATTTACGATTAATTACAATTTTAAAGCTAATATTATTTTTAGTCGTATTTTTCCATCAAATAAGTTAAAAATACCTCATTTTTAGAGGGATTGCTTGCATAATAAGTTGCGAGAGGCGTACAATTGGGACCCATTTTTCTTTGATCATATGTGCGTATCTTTTTATCACGACCACAAATACAAAATTCGTAACCATTCAAAGGATGAGCATTAATGCTGTACAGAGCAATTCGTTCGAGTCGAGATGACACGAGCTTTAAAACTCTACAAATAAATAATTTAGAGCATAAATTAAAAAGTTTAAAACGTACTTAATGGGTTTAGAATCTCGAACATCGTGACTAAAGACAACTCCATCTTCGCCCGCACTTAAAAAGACTTGAGGTTGATTCTTAATTACGGCTAATTTATGACAAGCTTCCGAATGCTGACCGACTTTTCTGTTACTTCTCACACCTTCTTGAACCGATACTTGAGATAAACGTACTTGTCCGTCTCGAGCACAAGTAGCGATGTGTAAATCTCCACTAAGAGGCAAAAATTTGCTTTGGAAAACATTACTGCGATGTTTAGAGTCGAATTTTAATAAAGGTTTGGAAGTGTTAAAATCCCATAATATAATTTTTAAATCGTCAGAACCGCTAGCTAATATAGAACCGTTATGGTGAAAATTTAAGCAATTAACACACCCCCTGTGACTTTTTAGAGAACGACACAATGTGAGACGTTTCACACAATGTAAGGAGCTATAACACCGTTTTTGAAAGAGATCCGAAGTCTGTTTGTTTAAACTACAACCAATTTGTCGATTAATTACTTCCGGTACCATAAACCAGTTATGTTTAGGTTTTTCTTTAGCTTGCGTGCAAGTTTCCTCTTCCGACGCCGTATCTCCTGTTAACGTAGAATTAGAATTATCTAAATCACTGTGACGAACCGGATTTTCACTATTGTTTTCGGGTTCTTCGCTGAAAAAAATTGTGACAGCATTAATTTGTGACATCGATAAGTTATGCTTACTTATCGCTAGAGCTAGATTGACTCGAATCGTCGCTAAACGAACGTGTTCTATAACTTCTTCTTTTAAAATTTTTCAATTTTGGAAAGGTCGTTTCGCTGGTACTAGCTTCATTGTTATTTGATTCGACTTCAACAGGAACAGGAACATTCACATTGTTAGAATTTTCAGTTTTCTTATTATCTTCATTTTGCTCGGACTCGTCCTTATCACTACTATCTTTCGAATCCATTTTACTGTTTTCTAATACGATCTATTTTAATCAATTTATATTTATTTAATCGTACATAGTTTTTTAACGTTTTGATATTTGACAGCACAAATAAATAAACAAAATATCTTATTTTACTTATGAAGAAGTAAAATTAATGATTAGTTTGTAGTAATTATACTTTACTAATTAATACGGTTAACTTTATTTGTTAACGATAAAAACATTTCGCAATAAAATGGAAAGTTTTTTTAATTATGTTCTTGGAGTGGTAGCACTGCTCGTGTTCGCTTACGCCAAGAAGGACAGTTGGCAACACTGTTGAACTAGCTGTCATTCTGACAGTTCATTTCAATTTGTCAATAATAGTCAACAATAAACGAATATTTAAATAATTATTTAATAGGTAATTTAAAAACAAATTCTTCCTCTTAAAAGTGTAGACGAAGCGGTGGTGCACAATGGGTGATAAATTTAGACAAATGGAAGATGAAATGAGCAGGTTTTTTACATTTAATATTTCTAACCTAAAAATTTTAAAAAATTCTTTTATTAATAGATTCGAAGCAGAAATATCGTCGGGATGTCACATCGTGGGTGCAAATACATACAATCAAGTTCAACAAAAGTTACAAGAATACAGCTCTTTTACAATTCCGGGCTTCGGTAACATACCTCCTCCTCCTACACCGCCGTCGATGATACCTCATCAAATCGGGAAACCTGGAAAACGAAATTCGTACGAATTTTCACCTTTCGTCACACAACCTGCTGTCGTTTCTGCAAAACCTACTTTGTATGCAATGAAATCGGTACAACAACAAAATGTTATGACGAATTCTGTTGACTTTTTAGCGTTACAAACAGAAGTCGAGAAAAAATTGAAAAAACTCAAAGAAAAAGTTAGTGTCCCAGCCGAATTAGCCATCTCGCAAGGTAAACAATTCAATTCTTACCGCTTAAATGTATAGAAAGAATTTTGTTAAAATTCATTTTTAATAGTAGAATTATTTTAGGAAAAGCCAGTAGCGCATTGCAGTCATTTGGACCAGACGATTATCGTCGAAGAGGTAAAAATAAGAAGCTGCTACGTACTGCAGGTGGACAAACTTGGGAAGATCTGTCGTTGGCCGATTGGTCCGAAGACGATTTTAGAATATTTTGTGGCGACTTGGGGAATGACGTTACAGACGAATTATTAACAAGAACTTTCAATAAATATCCTTCTTTTTTAAGAGCACGAGTCGTTAGGGATAAAAGAACAAACAAAACAAAAGGCTACGGATTTATTAGTTTTAAGGATCCGGCAGACTTTACTAAAGCAATGAAGGAAATGAACGGTAAGTTCATTTTATTTTTAAAGCTTTTTAATTTATCTCGGGTTGTAATTAATAAATAAAAAGCCATTCTGTTTTAAATAATAATTATAATTTAAGGGAAGGAACAATAATTATTGCAAAAATGAAAATGCAAAAAGGAATTTATGACAAAAGTCGATGTTAATTTACTTTAAAATTAGCTACAGAATCGGTTTTTTTATCCGATAGGTCCCCAACCGTAAGAAACAAATAGTTGCGGCAAAACTGTATATTGTTTTCTGTTTTTGATGAATATTTTTGGTCGTTCCCCGAGTCTTCTTGTAGACGCCATAGGTTCGATGTCATAAAAAGATTCGCCTTGTAGTGTAGCTTTGGAAGAAGCAGGATTCATGTAAAGCACACTAAAAGGCATGCCTCCTGCTCCCCAACCTCTCGATACAAAAACATTTTTTTTTGTATTTGAATTTCCGCAACACTCTCCATTTGTAGTTAAAGAATTTGTGTTGAGAATCGGCGAACATAATATTTGTTTAATTACTGTTAAATAAATTATAACGAGTAGACACAAATTGCTCAAGTTGAAAGTCTTCATGCTGAAAAAAGTTTTAATCAAATTAAAAATAAAATTAGTTTACTATTTTTATTAATAATAAATTTAATTAAGGTGGACCCGGAATAATTAAATATCGATATGTGTCTATGTTTGTGGTTTTTGATATTAATTGCGTTTCATGTAAATAAAGTTGAGTAATAATTAAATTGAGGTTTGTAATTGAAGCAATTTTTAAATTTACAAAAATTATTGGTCAAAAGGGCCGAAAATTGATGGCCAACTGATTTGTTTCATTACGACGTCGTATTTTTAATAAATAAATATCTAGACTTACGTAAATAAATTCCTGTTAACTGTTTGTTGTTGAAGTATCCAAGTTGACTACACTAGAGTGAAATAAATGTGACCAAGCGTCGGGACGCTACTGCATGAACGGCGAATCGCTTAAAAATGATGCGTCGTATCTGTTGCAGTAGTATTTGTATCGGATAAGAAAAGTTTTTTTATGGGGCGAGGATGAAAAGTTGTTTTTCTTATACGAGTAGTAAATGCTATTGCTAATTAAGCGTTAATTTACATATCTTCCAGACGAATCAAAATTTAATATGTTGGAGGCGCCAAAAATAACAACTAAACGTGGCATTTTGCAATTTTAAATATTTCTAGATATATCTAGTTGTTTTCAAAAAATAATGGGTTATCACTGGGACTTTTGGTATAGAACGCGTTAAAAATATTTTCTTCTAATAATAGCTTATTTTTTTGCCTCGTCACCCTAAATAAGAAATTTTTCGTTTATAAGGTCTTCCTACCTCCGCTAATTAACAATATGGTAAAAGTAGACCAAGGATGCGCTAGACGAGCTACCCAAGATTTTTTTAACTTTGGAAAATGTGTGAAATATGCTTGTAGGGATTTCTCCTATTTTTAGAATTAAATATTTTTATTCAAAGAAACAATCCATCCACATTCTTTTCATCCCCTAAGGAAGGTTGCATTTAATAAGCAACGCCACATATTTTTAATATAGCTTGTTTCATTATTTTATAGCCGCCCCTCAAAATACTCTCTTTCGAAGGATATTTATTCTTTCCACGTTATTACCTTCGGCTATTATTAAAACCAAAATGGTTTGTTTTTATCAAATTTAATGAAAAAAAACATAACTCTTTGTTATTTACTACAACGTACTACAACAAAGATTTCGAATACAAATTTAATTATATTTATCGAAATTGTCGTCTTCCTTATACAGGGTAGTCTAGAAATCCGACACGAGCTTTACCCAAATCAGGAATTGCAACAAGAACCTCCAGAGTGGTCTTATTTGACTGAACAACTACATCCAGAGACGTATGGCAAGAGATCTATTAAAGTTTTTGTCTCGGTCTAATGATAAATCCCTAAAGCGCCCCAATACATAAATGAATCTAAAGTGGGCGCATGACATCAGAACGCACAAACACAACAGTACACAATTTAGGGAATAGACGTTCCACGTTCCAGGACTGTCCATAATTAACTAGCAGACTCGAAAGCTTAACATTTAGACGGTGTGACAAACAACGCACCTGTGGCGTTCTTTAAAAGTGTAAATATTTTTTTTTTGTGGGTCAGAGGTGGGAATCTTCGAAAGATACCACATCGTCCGGTACGATGTGGTAGTGTGCGATTCTTACCCACTAAAACCACCCCTCGAAAAAAAGGCCTCACAAGCCTCGGTATTAGTCCTTCAGATTCAGCCTCCGGGGACACCACAGAAGCAGGTGCTCGGACGTTTGCCGCTGTCCACATGTGCACGCATCATCGATGGGGTCCAGACCAATCCTGTTTAAATGTGCTAGGGAAGGGTCATGACCCGTGACGAAGTAAGACAGATGCAGAGTTATAAAGGCCACCTCCTGGAGTCGACAAAAACGAAAACGCCGAAGGGGGTGACGCAGCCAGCTCCTCCGCAAAAATCTCCCGTTGAAGCTGGCGCGCTAGATGTTTAATGTAAGACGACAGCAGAGATGATAAAGCGTATGGTCTAGAACACAACACGACCGATCTCGCTTTACCCACCAGCACCTCGTCAGTCCCCATATTCAACCGAACGGGCACCGCCAAGTCCCACAGTCCATCGTATACCTCTCTAATTGTGGATAATTGTGGTCACGACTGCCATCCCCCGGCCTCACAAGCCGCGATATTGTTCCCTTAGATTTAGCGTCCGGGGACACCACAGAAGCAGGTGCTCGGACGTTTGCCGCTGTCCACAGCGGCACGCATCGATGCTGGGGGCCAGACCCATCGTGTTTAAATATACCAGGAAAGGGCCATGCCCGTGACGAAGTAAGACAGATGCCGAGATACAAAAGACACCTCTTCGAGGCCGAGCCGCTCCCTGGCTACGAAATGGACGAAGAAGCGATCCGCCGACGCCGAAGGGGGTGACGCGGCCTCTGCAAAAACCTGCCGTTCAAGCTGGTGTGCTAGGTGTTTGATGTAAGATGGCGGCAGGGCCGATGAGGCTTAGAAGACACCACGGCCGACCTCGCTCTCACAGTTCATCGCACACCTCGCTAATAGTGGGCAGGACAGACAGAGTACCTACGTAGCGATTACTTTTTAATAAATTTTTGTAAACATAAAAAGTGGGGCAAGATGTCTGGGGGACACCCTGTATGTGTAAAAAATGTTGTAGTTATATCACTTTGCATTTCGTACGCATTTTCATATCGATGTTTAATTATAGTTGTAATTATTCGAGGTTCATGTGCTTTAATACTAATAATATCTCACTTCTTTCTAAGAATAACATTTTTATCTGTTTATTGCTTTTATGGCGACTTTTGCCATTGTAAGTTATTTCTATTATCGTTAACCAACAGTGAGACGTTAAATTAAATACTAAACAAAGATAAAAGCAACTCTTTTTTGTAGGTCGTTACGTCGGAAGTAGACCGATCAAATTAAGAAAGAGCTGTTGGAAGAATCGAGCGGTCGACGTCGTGAGAAAAAAAGAAAAAGAAAAAGTGGCGCTAGTCAACATGTTAATTTCTGGTCCGAACTCCGGCCAATAGGTTAATTCTCGTATACTATAATGAAGCAAGTTTGATAAACTCTAAAAAAATAAAGGATTATTTTAAATAATTGTCTTTTAATCGATATTAAATTTGTTAACTTTTTGTACATATCGAATCTAAGGTAAACCTAGTACTTAAATAAATGTTATTCTGTTTCTGTAACGGTTGTTTGAAAACGTCTCCCGCCTTCCTCCTCTTCTTCGTCTCCTCCTTCTTTATATTGTTGTTCTAAATACTCCATGATGTCCAGTAAAGAATCTTCCGAGTCTTTAATAGGTATAGCCGAGGGCTCTAAAGGTAACAATTCCGGATTGTAAGCGCACACGATCCTTGCCCTCCAAATTGGTACGATTCCCCGCGGATTTCCTCTATACTCTTGATCTAATTTACATTATTTTTTGTGCTCTAGCATTCACCGCTATTACCTACCTGGCATTTCTTTAGTTTCCTCCAGTGCCATCTCCTCTTCCGCGCCTACGTAATCAAAAGCGGGATCGCGAACGTTTAAATAAAATCCGTGTTGCATCCATTTGTTTTCAAAGACAAAGCAGCCCGGTCCTTTGGGGAGATTTTTGTCGAACTTTCCGTGGTACCGATAACCAGGATAGGTGAGGATACCCGAACCTTCCATTCTTCCATTTTTCCAAACTCCTAATTAGATCAAAGACAAATAGAAATAGTCGGTTTTTGCCGCGTTTGCGTAGAAAACGTGATTTCGTGCTATGCAGACGTTGCGGGCGATTTTTCGCCAGCAATCGTTCACATCGCACGAAATAGCGTCTACGTAGGACCTAGCCTTAGTAAAATTTACCGTAATGCTTAATATTATCGTTTTTGTACGTGTAAGTTCCCAATCCATGTCGAAAATTCCTATACCACGCTCCTTCGTACGTATCGCCGTTTATATAAAAGTAAGTTCCTTGACCGTGTTTATTATCTTTACGCCATTGGCCCAAATAACGAGTTCCATCCGGGTATAAAAACTGTCCGTGGCCGTGCTTTCTACCTTTTCGCCATTCTCCTTCGTACCTAGCACCATTCCTAAAGCAGTATAAGCCTTTATCCATGCGAAGACCACGCCTGTAAGTTCCTTCGTATATGTCACCGTTCGGAAGCAAGGCGCTTCCCCATCCGTGTCGATCTAAATTGTCGTCGCGACCGCCTTCGTATTCTCCGTACGGATATGTTTCTGCTCCTTCTCCTCCTTCGCCTTTTTCCTCATCTTCGTCGTCCGACATTTTCAAAATTATTGTTTTTTAGAAATGATATTTTCCTACTTTGATCTTTGAATGTGAGTTAACAAAAACTCTAAAGTTGACGTTGACTAAAAGGAGATAAAATCTGTTTAGGGAACAGAAACAGTTAAGCCACTCCCCACAATTGTATTTTCAAAATTCGACCAACAGAAAAATTCTATTCGAATTAGCGCGCTTTTATTGGGCGTGACTTAGCTGCATCTTGTCCCTGAACAGAGATTAGTTGGGAGATGGTTTGGAGACAAAAAATCAAATTCAAAAACACATAAAAATTTTATTTCTAGTTTATCCAAATATACATTTTGAGGTAATTACGAATCGTAAAACCAATAAGCGAGAGGATATCTAATAATAAACGCTATAATTGTACAAAAAATTTGTATAACGATTAAAATCTTTGTAACTTTGGCTTCATGCATAGGTCCCCAAATTAACAAAACAAAATTAATTAACGTAAAATTGTTAGTCACCACAATATCGTTCTTCTCTTGCCATCGAATTAATTTAAACATTTTGAAAATTTTCAATATAATTTTCGCTAACAAGCTTAAACTCGAGTATCTAAAAGTAGTCGTACTCATGTACATTAAATCTGTTTTAGAATTAAACTTTGGAAGTCTGTGGCGCGGACACGGTACCAATTGAAATAGTTGGGGTACCGAATAAAGAAAATTTATAATTTGAGGAATGAAGAAAAGTAAAGTTGTTTTACTAAAGTGGCCTAGAATTCCAACTACCGCAAATGTCATTCCGGATAGGTAACAAAACGTATCTCCAACGAAGACGGTCGACGGATACCTGAAAAAAAATTTGAATTTAGCGCGTATTAACTTTGGACGGCGTCAGCGCCATCTACACGAATGTCATACAACTAATATTTATTACGCCTATAAAATTGAAAAATGGTTAATTTAAATTATTATAACTAAAAATAATAATTACAAGTTAATTGTTGTTTTAAAATAATGTTGAGTGTTTTAGCTAACGTTTTTAATGCAAAAAGGATTAAATACAAAAAAAGTGAGGTTAGAATCGTAAAATATTAAAACCGATTAAAACAGTACGATTTTAAATAATAACATAAATAAATAATTAACGCTTGTTGTAATACAACAATTTGGAGTGTTTTAGCGAACGTTTTTAAATAGAAGCGATAATGATTAATGAAGTTAGAGAAAGTGAGGTTAGAAACACAAAAACTTAAAACAGTATGAAACAATTAAACCAATGTATAAATTGAGATTTAATTTCAAAAGAATATCCGTATGGATCATTCTACTTTTGCAATTAATCTTAATAAGTTGTTATTTTTTGCTCCCGAGTGAAAATTCTATCAGTACGAGAGTTAAAGTAAAAACTAAAGTTACGTTTCTTCAACAAACTAGTGATGTAACGATAAGCAATGCTACTACATATCACACAATTTACAACAAGTTTAAGCTACCACTTTTAAACGCGACCAATTTTTTTGACGATTTCAACAGCAGTGTTTGTTTTAAAATGGGAACCGACTTGAAATTAATGCACCGCTCGAAAGATCGTAACTGGAAGTGTAATTGTTTACCCGAGTGGCACGGCAACGATTGCGGGCAACCTGAAGTAGTTTGGCGGGCGTTATTAGCTTATAGAAAACCTCTAGTTATAAAGGGACCTAGAAAATATCGACGACGAATAATTTACATAATCGAAGTAAGTAGATTCGATTTTACGACCACAGAAATAACAATTAAAGAGTTAGATTCATATGTCGATTTGTTCGTTTTGTATGAAAATTCTACAAGTAATGACTTACGAAATAAGTTAGATAATACGTTTCTAAAAGAGCACGTTAATAAAATTTTGTACGTCGACGTTTCGGGAAAGAAAAATTTGTGGTCTTTAGTTAAAAATACGATAGTTAATTTAAAAGACGACGATATCGTCGTGGTTAGTAAATCGAACGAGATACCTAACGGTTTAGCTCTGCAGTTTTTAAAATTATACGACAATTGGCCGCAACCGATTAAATTTCGTTTGCGTTGGTCAATTTACGGTTTTTTCTGGTTGCATCCTTTAAAAACTATTTTGAAAGGCGGCGCGAGCGAAGTATTATATTTATACGAAACTTACGGAGACAAAATTAATGACTTATATCGGAACGTAAAATTTTTAAACAAAGGTCTTATAGTGGGCGATTTAAATCACTTCGGAGGTTGGTATTGCGAGTTTTGTCACGATCCGTTGCAAATAATCGAATATTTGAACTCGTCTCAAAATAGTTATTCCGTATACAATTTGACGAAAAAGATAATCGATAAGACTTATGTGGAAGATATGATCGAAAATGGAATTTATTTAGATGGTAAATCCGAGCTTGTCAGAACACATCGATACGGAGACAAATATTACGCTCCGACTTTTGTAGCTAACAATAGTTGGAAATACGACTGGTTGCTCTCTAATTTATATACCAAACTCGATTACTATTAAATTGTGACTGAAATGTAAGATAACTTAATCTGTGATAAGTAAGCAAATTTGTGCAACTGCGGTTGCGAATAGTCATTGTACTACAAAAAGACGATGTTTTTTTAAATAATTAAATATAAAAGTACGTAACTGAATTGCGTATTATTATTCATTTCTAGTTCAACTCTCTTGGCATTTTCAAAACTTAAATTATTAAAAATGGTTATATTTACCAGTTGTGTTTGAGTAAAGCTGCTGTAGTGCTTATGTACGGTAACATAAAATATATACTAAATTTGTGTGCCTTCCATTGATTACCCCATAGTTCTATAATATTAAATGCACAAATAGAGATGGCAATTACGATACTTTGACCAACTTCTAACCCATTTATTCCCGCTAAAATGTTTATTGCGTTAGTGCAAAATACGGCTAACATTCCCATATACAAGTAGTAAAATATTCCCAAATTAAGAGAAAGGCCAAAAATTTCCCTCAAAGGCTTAGGAACAATTATAGTTGTCGAGTTAAAATTGACATAATAAACCATCAACAGTGGTAAAGAGGCTATTGTTGGAAGAAACAATTTGTGGCGCCATCTTAAATCCAGTACATCGTCGGCAAAACCGAGGAGAAGCATGCAGCAAATAGATAACAAAGCGGCGATTAATTCTACAAACTGCAAACTGTGATAACTATATAAAGTCGCCTATTTATAATATTACCTCATCGTGTGGAAAACCTCCGTTTAAGAGAAAATTACTAAAAGGTACTGGTATAAATAAAAACATCGTTATTAAAAATGTACATCCTGACACCACTCCCAAAGCTTCAGGCCTTAAAATAAATCCTTTAGTTAACAAAAAGAAACAAATGGAGCAACGTACACTTTTTCGCTCGTACTTTTGCTCATATCTATTCCAAATAAATTCGCTTTTATAAACATATCTTTTAACCTCGGTATCAACTTCACCGTAAGGGCGTATGCCACTAACGACATTATTCCATTTACAAGAAGCGGATACAAAATAGTACTGTCCCAGTCAACGTCCGTTCCCATTTTTCTACGTTTTCAGAGCGTAGTGCGTTTTTCTATTTGTATATGTATAATAACTTGAACTTTTTACATAACTGAAAGAGGTGTTGGGTTAGATAAAGTGCAGACGTGTGTTTTAATTGAAAGTCAAAAGATGTACCTTTAATTTAACCTTCACACTTTTTATTTTTTTCGCTATAATGTTAAAGGTGTACTTTATTTTAAATTTAAATAAAGAAATATAAATTCAACACACAATCTATTCTTATTTATCTACTGAAAAACTAAATATTAATTTAAGGAACATTTTTTTAAAAGTTAGGTTAGTTTTTGTAGTTTGACGTTTTTATGGACTTTATTTATACAAACTGAACTTTTAACATACTTTCACATCGTCATCAAAATTCGAAGGGAAACTCACGTAATATTACTTAAAATAAAAAAATGAAACCCACAGAAAAGTTTATGCAGAGCCATAGAGAACAGGAAGAACGCTAAATAGTATAGAGTATGCTATTCACACAGTAGGAGCAAATTGTTGTTAACGAATTGTGCGTATGTTATAAAACAGTTATAAAAGTTAGTTACGTTATCCAACAAGAATTCCTGAAAATAATTAATTAAAAGACGTAATAAAATTTTGTTAAGCCTCGAGTTACGCTAATTGATGATTTGACACCTTATCAAAACTATGATAAACTTTATCATAGTTTTAACACAATTGTTATTGAAATTGAATTGAAAGATTATCTTCACACCTGCAGTCCACAATTTTTATAGTGTCGTGCATATCAGTCGAAACTTGCAGATCAATACCTGCTTTTTTAAGGTTTAAGTAGTGTAAAAATCGAAGTGTTTTTATTTTTAATTGCGTGACTTTAATTAGGAGTATTAGGACTATGATGTGGGAATTGTGTTGGATTTTCTTACAAACGAGGTACCTACCTAAAAAAGCTTTGTTGTAATTTTAACTTAGGTACTTTAAAAAGATTGGAAACATCGACTATAATTAACATCTTTTCGTTTCGTTTCAGATGAGTGGAGCACACCTTCATCAAAGTGATCAAAGGGTAGGTTCTCAATGTTGGGGATTTTTCATAAACTTTAAAAAAAATTTTGATTCAAAATCTTTTATTGGTAACGACTCAAATAATGAAATTTAATTTTGAGAAACTTTGGAGTTGGTGAGAAAAACGAGCCCCTCGAGTGCTTTTAAAACAAAATAAAAAGTTTTGTCAAAGCGCCATCTCTTGTCAATTCTTGTAGTTCAATTATCAAATATTTTTTTAAATAACTTGAACTTGTAAAAAGAAGCTAATTATTAAACGCAACGAACAAATTAGAAGAAAATCTAAAAAACATTAACTTTTTTACATTACAAAACCTTAGAAATATCATTTTACGTTACAATTTGTTGTAAATATTTAAGGTTAGAACTTTAACCTTACTTCAAAATGTCAAATTTTTTTGACGTTTCAAGAAAAAATATATTTATTTAAATATTAATATGTAGGTATTATGTAGTGCTAATAATGTTTAGAAGTTGTGCTCGACTTTATTTATTAATTTTTTCTCTTGGTAACTTTAAATTTGAGTTCACCTTCTGGGGCGTACATGAAAGTAACTTTGTAATCCAAAGGAGGATGATGATACTCCAATTTATAAGAACGAATTAGCTAAAACCAAATATAATTATTAACATTTGAAGCCGAATATTTAAGCTAATTACTTTGGCTAATAAAATTTGAATTTCGAGATCTGCAAAACGTCTTCCGAGACACATTCGTGCGCCAAAACCGTAAGGCAACGAAGAAAATGGATGAAACTTATAATTACTTCTATCAATCCATCGCTCAGGTTTAAATTTGTGAGCTTCACTTACGTATTCTTCCATATTTCCCGTTATTAAAGTAGGGAAGACGATTTGGACCTACAATTTCGAATTAGAAATTGTTTTGGACAATAAAAAGTTTAACTTTACCCCTTTGGGAATTTTATAGCCCATTATAACGGTGTCTTTTTGTAAAGTCCTACCATTTCCTATAACTGTCGAGTACATCCTAAAAACTTCCTTTACAAAAGCTTTTAAATAAACAGTCTCTTCTAAAATTTTATCGTTTAGAGGAGCATTTTCATCGGGTATAAGTCGTTTGAGTTCTTGATGTAGCTTTTCTTGCTCTTCTGGCCTCGTCGCCAATTGATATAAAATTGAAGTAACGGCCATCGATATCTAAAATCGTTAGATTAAGTTTATGGAATAATTGAAAGCGTGGGTTTTACAGTATCGATTCCAACTAAAATTAAATCCAAAGCTAAGATTGTGGCTGTTTGTGGATTCGGTTCGTTAGCTAAAATTCTTTCGATTAAAGATAAATCTTTACTAGTTTTCGATTCCAATCGTATCATCGCTTGATCCACGTATTTTGTGCATATTCTGAAAACAATTTTAGCACATTTTAAGTTTTCTTTGCTTTAAACTCACTCTACAAAATAGTTCATATTGGTGACGTATTTGGTCCAAAGTTTCGTGGGAAAGTAACGCCAAAATGGAAATTTAAGTTCTAATATGGCGACGTTCCTTAAAGCGTACTTTGCGGCTTCAATAATTTTTTGTGGTTCGGAATTTTGACTTAAATTCGGATCTAAACAGCCTAAGCGCGCATCTAAAGCAACACGTCCTATACCTGGCGAAAATTACGTTATGAAAAGGATTTTTTTTGGTAAAAGGTTAAAATTACACTCGAGGGCCCATTTGTGTATTTCGTTATCGAAATCTGGCGGCATTTCGTCATTCGAATCTTTCATTTCGAGCATTCTAAAGAAAAAAAGTAATTACATTTGAATTTATTAAATTCACACCTTTACCTCTGTATGAAATAATTTGTTACATCTTCAATAGGCTCTATGTACTTTTTCACAATTTGCAATTGTAAAATTGGTTTCTGTATTTTAGTTCTAAATTCTTTCCATGGTTCACCGTGTCTAAAGAAATTATAGTTACCTACATGGTGATTTTTTTAAGTGACAAAAAGTTGCATATTTTGGTGACTTTTAAGAAACCGTTTAGAAAATTTCAAAATGGTTTCCGAGATAACGCAGGAAAACTGAAAATTGACAATTTCGTTTTTCAACTGTAGTTTCAAAATGGCTTACTTTAGAAAAAAAAATTTCGGTAAAAATTTTCAGGACATCAAAACAGCTATCAAACGATACTAAACTCGACTTTTATCACATCGACGCTAGGCGTCGCAACGTTTAACTTTTAGTTTTCTTATGGGGAGACCTATCATTTTTTTGCATTTTTGCAATGTAGAGTAATTTGTATTGAATTTGATGTACTGAGTAACTTTTGCAAAGAAAATGAAACGTTGAACTTCGCGACGCCTAGCGTCGATATGATAAGAAGTCGAGTTTGGTATCGTTTGATAGCTTTTTTGACCTCCTGAAAAATGTGTTTGAGAATTTTTTTCTAATATAAGCCATTTTAAAACTACACTCGAATAACGAAATTTGCCTATTTTCAGTTTTTCTGCGTTATCTCTATCTTTTGATGGCTGAAGAAAACATAAAATTTTAAACTTACACTCCGACGACCCCTGGTAGGTCTCCAAAAAAATCTTTTCGAACTGCACTTTTATATTTCACTAGACAAGGCATGGAGGGTCTAAAGGGCGTAGGCCCTTCTTCTCTATAGATTTTTTGAATTTCGTCCGGATCGTACAAAAATAATAAATCGGGGCGTCCTAATAAACCGGATAATTTTACAATTTTTCCATATTTTTTGTAAAATAGGTCGGAAAGTTTAGCCACGTCGGATATTTCGTATTGCCCTATAAACGGTAATAAGCGCCAAGTATTTCCTAAAATTGGTAAAGGTTTAGGACCGGGAACTTCCGAATAGGGCTTTTCACAAAGCGGCAAAACTTGTTCTAAATTTGCACTTATCGATTGATGTCTTTGATTTAATTTGAAAATTTCGCATTTATCAAAATTTAACAAGCAACGCCGCAAAGGCAACATCTAAAAGAGGTCGCTTTGTAATAATTATTAAAAAAACTTTTTTGACTTACCTTAGTTCTTGGTTGAAGGTTGAAGGTGATAAATGACATAAAGACAATCGTTTAAAAAGAAGTTTTCTTCGGGAGAAGCTTTATCGAGCCCCTCCACATATCTAATTGTAGACATGTAGGTAATTTATTGTGAAATTGCTAAGTTTATAGTGTAACAAATTAGGCGTCTCTATCGAATATTAATTAATGGAGTTTAATATGCTTCATAGAAAGAATTTATTAATTACACATTTGTAACATTTACTTATAGTCCAGTCAAATAATAGTATTTAACATTACAAGCCAGGTAAAACCGTTTTAACTGGCGCAAAGAGGATTATGACTGGCGAGCCGCTCCGGCGAGCCTGTCACCTCTTTGAGCCTGTTAAAACAGTTACCTGGCGTGTAATGTACAATACTTTACTTGTTACTCATGCTTAATTCACTTACAAATTAATTAAATTACAATTAAACAATTTCTGTCAGCTGTCAGTAGCGTCAAAAATGTCCATAAATTGTTTTTAGAAAGCTTTGAAAGTCAAACTTGTAAACATTGATTTTCAAAGGTTATAGACAGCTTGGTTAGATGACGTTTTACAATTGAGTAACAAGTAAATGAAATAAAGCGCTAATCTCGGAATTAAAGTCAGAAAGCTAAATATTTGCATAAACTTATATTTTGACGTTCTAAAAACATGCTCAAAAGTCTCATACAATGTCGTGTTCGCGTGTCAAGATATTCAAAAAGGTTACAAAAATCGTTTTTTGCAAATATCTCGTTTCCTATGCGTCATTGGTCATTAGAGGTTATTACAAATCTTGTAGATCATAAAATTCTCTACAAATTTGATCTAATTCATTTTTTGTGCGATCAACCGTTCTCGAAGTATTGCGCGGAGAGTGGGAGGGCGCTAACACTATTTTGTTATTTTAAATAGAATACTATACCGAGTGCCCACGATCAAAGTGGAACATAGCCAGTTTAGACAGGGAATTACATTTGCAGTTTGCTGCTCAGCAGCTTCATCTACAAGAACTGTAATTATATCTATTGAAAGAGAATTATTTTCTGCATCTGTTGATACCAAATACTTCTTAATAAATCCCGTGATGACACATCGCTTCTTTTTGTTCTCGATTTACGTGAAGATTGTCGGAACTTTCGCAATTCGTGTATTTATTTAGCGTGTCATTGCGACTATTTATTATTATTATTAAAAAGGACAATAGGAGGATAAATAATTTAAACTTGAAGAAGTGTACAAACATTTTTCTAACGAACAACTTTCGCGTATTTAAACAATTTAAAAGCGTTTGTTGGTGTTGAACTTAAAAATAAACAATGATGATGACTTGATGATGGAACAATTATAAGTAAATTAGAAAATGTTTAATTTTTCTTTTAAAATCCAACTTTACCGCATCTTTATTCTTATCTATTATTACATATAAAGGAAATTGAAAGAAAATAATAATAACAAAACAAGTGAAAGTAAATGGACTGTCAACTGTTTGTAATTACCTACGCGTATTAAATTTAAATGTAGCTTGACGAATATACAATTTTAATAGAAAATTATGAAAGTTATAATCAGTCGATGACAGGACTCTTCGACTACGACCAAAATCAAAATACGTGATGGCCGCATCTATTTGTAATAATTCAAAATGGCGGATCCAATATGGCCGCCTATAGGCGAAACAATTAGAGGAAAGCTGAATTCTTCAGGGATAAATTCTTAGGTCATAATACTTGGAAACCGCTGAGTCACCCCGCTTCCCCTCTTGCGTTGTCTACAATTTGTCCATAATAAATTATAGCAGATTTGATTAAATTAAATTTCTTCCTATTTCTATCTAAAACGCACAGTGAATAAAGTTAGGGGCCGATTTATCAAAATTGTCTTTGAGAACTACTACGGAACTACTCAAATAAAGAAAAATAGAGGAAATAATTAGGGAAACGCTGAATTTTTCAGGGATGAATTCCTAGATCATAAATATTTAGAAACTGCCGAGTCACCCTCGCCCCACCTCTTGCGTTGTCTATAATTTTGAATTCGAGATGACGAATTTGGATTTGTAGTACAATGACAATTTCTATAAATTGGCTCCTAACTTTATTCCCTACATTTTAAAAAAATAGCAATATATAAAAAAGTTTTCCGTTATCTGTCAAACTAAAAAAGAATCATTTTAATCGGATTGTTACTTATGGAGATACAGCGTAATCAAACTTCCGTCATTTTTGATTCTAAATTGTGAACAACGCAAGGGGTGGAGCGGGGATACTCGGGGCGGTTTTTAAGTATATACGACAAATAATTTATTCCTAAAAATTCAGCTTTCCTCTAATTCTTTCCTCTATTTTTGGTTATTTCACTGTACTAATCTATATATCGATATAAATATTTATGATAACGGCGCTTTTCATACGAATAAACATCTTGATAGAAAGGGAAGATGAATTAAAGTAGTTTTTTACGAATGATACAATATTTACACTTAAAAATTAGCAACAAAAGGAAGTAAATTACAGGTATACTTATCAAATAGATATTTAATTAAATAGGTTCAGATATACACCTGTAATTCGTCTAATTGCAACAATTAATACGTCAAACGAAGTTGTAAAAATTTCTAAAAAAAATTATTTTGCAAACTTTAATTGTTAGAAATTATCAAAAAAGTTTCACATCAAAAAATGTATTTATTACAGGTACTTAGTAGGTGTAATTACAAAATCGTTTAATTAAACGTACAATAAATAACATTTTCTTATTTTTAAAGCCTGTCGATAAATTTTAATTTTAAAGGCCCATTCGGCGTGTACATGGGATGAACGTGATAATCCAATCTTTCGTAATCGTACTCAATTTTGTACTTTTCTATGATCTAAAATACGAATTTTTTTCTCATTTATCTACTCTCGATTTGATGGATGGGTTACGAACGCGCTTTAAACCCGCACCGTTTGAAAAAAGTGCGCTTTCAAACGGTGCGGGTTTAAGCCGCGTTTCGTAACCCAAGTTCGAACTGCTCTTCCAGTTTTTGAAGGAAAGTTACCTTGGCAATTAAAATTTGAATTTCCAATTCGGTAAACCTTCTTCCGAGACACATGCGTTTACCAAATCCAAAAGGCAAAGAAGTAAACGGATGGTGATTTTTACAATTGTTAACAAATTCCGGCGACGATTTAAGCCACCTTTCGGGCAAAAACTGATGAGGATTTGTAAAATACTTCTCTAAATTGCTTATAACGCAATGTTGAAAGACGACTTGTACCTTGAATTAAATAGTTTTTGCATGAAACAATTTCTCTTAAAGTACTTACACCTTGTGGTACGCGATAACCGCTAATGACGCACTCGCGTGAAGTGCAACGACCATTTCCAATTACCACCGGATACATTCTTAAAAGACAACTTTAATACAAAAAAAATTAATAAAAGATTCCAATTACCTCATTGTTTCCTTAATGCAAGCTTTTAAATACACCATCGCTTCCAATTTTTCGCAACTTGCATCGGAACCTCTTTTAACTTCTTCGTGAAGCTTCTCCTGTTTGTCTCCGTTTAAGGCTAGTTGATAAAGGATCGAAGCAACTGCATTAGAGGTCTTTAAATCTTTATATAAGAATTAGAGTCCTAAATCGATTATAACTTACAGTATCGATTCCCACCAAAAACATATCCAGCGCTAAAACGGTCGCCGTTTTAGGATCGTTTTCCATTTCTAGCAGTTTTTGTAAAATGGACGATTCGGATTTTTTTGGCTTATTTTTTAAATTTTCGAAAGCTCTATTTGTGTACTTCAACGTGATTCTAAAAATGTTAAATGTAGAAAAGAAATTTACAGTGTGTCCCCGGATGAGGCGCCAATAGGGAAGAAATTATTATTTTTCATTTTAGGTAAAAAAAGTATTCTTTATAAAAAGTTTTGCTTCTTTTCAAGCTCTCAAATGCAAAAATATTAAAAATAATGTTTCAAATAAAAAAGTTATTGAGCTTTTTCTCTATAATGTTTTGTCCAAAAGTCAAAAAATTTTGAGAAAAAGCTTAATAACTTTTTCATTTGAAAATTTATTTTAAATATTTTTGCATATTTAGCAGTTTGAAAAGAAGCAAAATTTTTTATAAAGAATAGGTACTTTTTTTACTTAAAATGAAAAATAATTTTTTTTCCTACTCTAGGGACACACTGTACATAAAAAAGTCATCATGATACGACGTTTGAACACGTACTCTGTTATCGTATCTAAGGCCTCGATGTATTTTTTAAATGTTGGCGTATTGAAAAATTTCCAAAATGGAAACTTGAGTTCCAAAATGGGAACGTTAACGAAGAAGGTCGTTAAAGCGTCTATGAGCTTTTGAGTGTCGGGATGAGCGTCGTCGTCCAAACATCCCAAATGTACGTCGAGACCTATTCTCGCAATTGCTAAAATTGTAATTAATTATTAATCGCAACCGCGTTAATTTTGAAATTTAAACCTTCTAGAGACCACTTGTGAATTTCGTTTAAAAAATCTCCAGGAACTTCGCTTTTTTCATCTTTCAACTTTTCGATTCTAAAATTTTTGAATTTAAATTTCCCTTTTCGACAATTGTACAATTGAGATACCTTTTTACAAAATTAACTGCAGTTTCTTCGATGGGTTTAACGTACATCTTAGCGATACGTGGTTGTAACATAATTTGACTAACTTTGGAACGAAATTTTTGCCAATTTTCACCATGACTATAACGACATTTTTTAACTTTTTCCTAGCAAAAGTTATTATAATTGAGAAAAAAATCACTAATATAATTTTTTATTGCATTTCTTGACGTTCTGTCTATCTGTAACTCTGTGGAGCAAAAATTACTGAACCGATTTTGATGGAATGAGATTTTAGCCACTTCAAAATTATTTCAACGAAAAACTAAGCTTTTATAAGAAATCTATAAAGTGTGTCCAAAAATAAGGTGGGTATATTGAGAAAAAATTTTTCTTTTTTTATTGACAATGGCGGCCAGTAGCACGATTGTCCAATTTTGTAGTTTTTCACTTATAACTTGGGCGGTAATTATTATTATAAAAATTTTGAAACGGCGTTGTACAGCTAAAATATAGGACTTTCGTCCTAATTAATTCGATTTTTAAAATTGTTTCAAAACTGCATACTTTTAAGGGGCCAAAATAGATCAAAAATAGGGCCAAGTTTTGAAATGCATTTTCTCAAAACTGGTACGGCTGAATTGAATACTTTTGAATATGTTATAGACAACGTAATTCTCTATCAAACTCTAAAGTTTTAGCAAAATCGCCCAAACGGATTCGGAGTTATGATTTTTTTAATGTCAAAACTTCAGAAATCTCTAATTTCTTTTGAAATAAAAATGACAACTTGAAACTTGACACATATATCAATCTCATGAATATCTATTATTTGACACTATTTTAGGTTAAGAAAACGCTTCTGGTTAAACCGGAAATTTCAAAAAATATTAAAATTTTTACGAACATCCTTTATATTTTTTAATATTTTGAAAGCTCATGCTATTAGCTGTTATACAATACCAAAAACTTTATATTTTGACTTCCATGGAATAAAATTTCTTAATTTAAATGGAACGCCCTGTATATTTTTCAATACTTTTTGTAAAATTAGCTTCCTGAAGATATTTAATTAAATTTTAATTAATAAAAATTACAAGATTTGACGGGCAGGAAAATGTTTCTCGTATGGCCACATCCGTTGTTATTTAAAAAAAAGAAAAACTTTTTCGTAAACTTACACTGCTATAACGCCGGAGTTGTCTCCAAAAAAATCTTTTTTATAAACATGTTTGTAGTAATTTAACGAAGGCATGGAAGGACGTAAGGGCATGACGTCTTCTTGTCTGAAAACTTTTTCGATTTCGACTGGATCGAATAAAAATAACAAATCGGGCTTTCCTAAAAGTCCACCAATTTTAACCACGCTTCCGTATTTTTCGTAAAGCCGCGTCGACACTTTATCGATGTGTTGAATTTCAAAATCACCTGCAAAAGAATTCAATTCAATTTGCACAAATTTGAAAACAAACTCGAACCTATGTATGGCAAAAATCTCCACGTATTTCCCAAAAAAGGTATGGGTTTAGGTCCTGGAATTTTCTCGTAAGGTTTGCTTCCGTGCAAATCGCTTCTTTCTTTGAAAGTTTGTACATCACCTCCGACACTAATCGATTCCAAGTGATAAGAACGCACCCACTTTAAAATAGTGGATTTATTAACAAATTTCATTTTACGATCGTTTTAAATGTAAATCTAAAGATAAAATAATAACAATTTTTTTTAAATCTAACAATTTTCCCTTCTTCTCTCACGTAATGCTCCTCTCCTTCTCCTGAACACGTTGCTTTTGGAGGAAGAAATTTATTGTTTACTACCGTAACGTCGGTACACGCACGTTTTGTTACGTTCTGCTTTTTAATTTTTGTCATCCACGATTACATTTTAATTATTAACTCTTAAAATAGTAGGTTAAATAAAGGTTGTGGTAAATATCTATTACGTTTTTAAGTATTAGCTTCAAATACATTGTTTAAAATTGTTAATCAAACACAATCATCCTTAAACATTGTCAAATTTGCTCATTAATATTAGATAATTATATTTTTAATTGTTTAAAGTAATTTACCAATGTTGAACTTGTCCCAAATTGCGATATTTAAGTTATTACATAGCTTAATTGTTGATAAACCAGCAACGGCTTTAGCGACCTTCGCCTAAGTATTGCAATTTCTATCAACTTTTCGGAAGAACTTTGATGAAGTTTGGATTAGTTAAAAGGTAAAAAATTAAAATATTACAAGTCCCAGGTCCTAAAGTTACATGGCTCAGGGAGGGAGGGGTGAAAAGGTTCTGTTTTGAGGGTTTTCGCTTATATCTCAAAAACAGTGGATCCTAGGGAAAAAGTTGTTCTTATCAAAATTAAAGGCTATGAAATTTTCTAGAAGATTATATCTATTAATTTTTTCTCTATTCTAAATTTGTTTAGGTGTACAAAAGAACATAAAATTTATATTTTTTAACCGAAATAAAATTTTAAGATTATGCTTTAGCGCTATCTATTAGACATATCGTGAATTAAAAGTGACAGGGGAAATTAAAATTTTTAATTCGAATTTAAATTCGGTTTTTAATGAATAAATCCGTATAAAACCCAATATTATGAAACTAAAAAGGCTTTATTTCAATTTTATAATTACATATACGGGGTTAACGATCAGCATAAACGAGCCCTATACTTCACAATTTTTATAATTACAATTCTTAATATGTTATCAATTGTTAAAAATTATACTTTTAATAATTACTAAACTAGAACTGAAAGTTTTCAATTGATATAATATTTATTAACTTTTTTAAATTATAATTTTTAATTTGAAAAAGTGTAAAAATGTACCACTAGCACCATCTATCAGAATGATTGTGAACTAAACAACTCCTATTAGTTCACGAGTTTGCCGTAAGTGACACTGTCAAATTTAAATTAAAAAATTGTTACTTTAGTATAAAACACGAATACTTATTTAAATACAGATTATTATAAATTATAAATAAGAAGAAAATGTTATTTTAAATTAATTTAAAGTTGATTAATGAATAAAACCGGATAAAACCCAATATTATGAAACTAAATTTACGGCTTTATTTAAATCTTATAATTACAGTTTTTAATATGTTGAAAATTTTTTAAAATTATACTTTAATTAATTACTATAATTACGAAACGTCAACTGAAAATTTTCAATCGTTTTTGAATTAAAAATTTTAATTTGAAAAAGTGTAAAAATATACCACTAGCACTATCTATCAGAATTATTGTGAACTAAATAGCTCCCATTAGTTCACGATTTTGCCGTAAGTGACACTGTCAAATTTAAATTAAAAATTGTTACTTTAGTATAAAACACGAATAATTATTTAAATACAGATTATTATAAATTATAAATAAGAAGAAAATGTTTTTTTAAATTAATTTAAAGTTGATTAATGAATAAAACTGGATAAAACCCAATATTATGAAACTAAATTTACGACTTTATTTAAATTTTATAATTACAGTTTTTAATATGTTGAAAATTTTTTAAAATTATACTTTAATTAATTACTATAATTACGAAACGTCAACTGAAAATTTTCAATCGTTTTTGAATTAAAAATTTTAATTTGAAAAAGTGTAAAAATGTACCACTAGCACCATCTATCGGAATTACTGTAAACTATTCACCTTTGATTAGTTCACGATTTTGCCGTAAGTGACAACTCAAATTTAAATTCAAAAATTGTTTTTTACTTTAATGAAACACGTATAATTATTTAAATAAGTTTATTATAAATAAGAAGAAAATGTTATTTTAAATCAATTTAAAACTAGGTTGGGTTAGTATTTAATAATTTATAATTTTATTTGGCTTGTTTTTAATTCTTTTTGATTCGGAAACTGAGGCACAGCGCACAGGTTCAGCTTTTAAAAAATAAAAATGAAAATGTGTAGGCTATTTAAATAAATCTAATGTACATGTACGAATTACTCTAATTATTAATAAAAGACCGCAAAAAAATCTCGACAAGGTCACAGACCTAATTGAATAATTTACATCAAATTAATTTGTTTACCTTTTCTACTATTTACATTTTTAATGATGTATACAAACTATCGCTTGCAATGTTTACAATAAATTATAATACGTAACAGTTTGTTGCCAATCACCTTGACCTAGAATGGTCGCTAACCTTTGTTTTTCTCTTAAGAATGCGGTAATTTATTATAATTTAAAGATGCGGTTAATTAGACTTGCAATCTATAAATCTTAATTTGAGAGGACCGTTTGGACCGTAAGTCGGATGAACGATATATTCCAATTTTTCGTGATGATATTCAATTTTGTAATTTTGAATTATCTAAAAAAGAAAAATAATTTTTGAAAGTTTTTTTAGCATAAATGGGCATGTTATAATTTAAATAGTAAAACCAGGTGTTTAACAAATACTACCTAGTCAAAACTTTCTCCACTAAGTACACACATACGATGGCGATCTAATTTTAGTTTAATTATTAAAAATTAATTATTAATGGTGGAGTAATGAAGTGAACAATTGATATCTAATAATTGCAATCGATAAGATTATAATTGTTACTTCAATGTTACACTTTCGTGACTTTCTTTAGTGAAAGTATCCTGAAAGTGAGTTTTGTTTATTTGTTGTTATTAACATAAACAAAGTATTTACTCCCTCACCATGACCAAAACACCACGTGCGTCTGTTAACCCCGGTCACTTATTAAGAGGGCGGTTTCGAACGAATGGGCTGGAAAGGAGATATTTAGACATTCCGCTCGTAACAGTTTGCGACTTTAATATCAGGTTGATATCACTAATAGTCATAATTCCTGATAGGGTATAAGGTTCAAAGAAGGCAATGACATATGTCTATATATGAAATAAGAGCCTAATTATAGTGCAAAAAGTCCAATTGAACTTGGTGTAATTCAAAAAAATCTTCTCGTTTTTTCTATTTTTTTCTCTTATATTCTGTATACAAATATGTCATTGCCTTCTTTAAACCTTATCCTATCAGTAATTATGACTATTTAGTGATATAAACCGAATATTAAAGTCGCTAACGGTTACGAGCGGAATGTCTAAATATCAATTTTCCCTTCCATTCGTTAGAAACCACCCTCTTAAGTGGATCGTTTGTTCTAAAAAGACTTACTTTTGTGACAACAGTTTGGATTTCTAAATCGGCAAATCTTCTTCCTAAGCACATCCGTTTACCATAACCGTAAGGTACCGACGCGAACGGATGGTGAGTTTTGCTTACTCCTGGCACACCGTCCGATCCTTTCAGCCAACGTTCGGGTATAAATTGGCCGCTTTTGGGGAAATGTTTATCCGTATTACACACGGCGTAATGTTGAAAAATGACTTGCACCCCTTTAGGTATGTGGTAGCCTCCTATCACGCAATCGTTGGACAGCTGCCTACCGTTTAAAATTATAACAGGAAACATTCTAAAACAGGAAAGCTTATTATTTTGGATTCCATCCATAATTACTTTACCACCTCATCATTTCCCTAATGCAAGCTTTCAAGTAAGTCATCGAGTCCAATTTTTGACTATCCAAAACAGAATCGTCGTTTGGTAACATTCTGTTAACTTCTTGGCGTAATTTTTCTTGCTTATCAGGATTTAAAGCTAATTGATAGAGCATCGAAGAAACGGCGTAAGAAGTCTTTAAATAAAGCAAAAAATAAGAAGCGTTAGAAGGGCGGTTTCTAACGAATGGGCGGGAAAGGTGATATCATATTTGAGGTGATATTTAGACAGTCCGCTCGTAACCGTTAACGACTTTAATATTCGGTTAATATCACTAATATTTATAATTCCTGATAAGGTAAGGTTCAAAGAAGCCAATGACATATTTCTATATAGGAAATAAGAGGCTAAAAAGTCCAATTGAACTTGAGGATGTTGTATTTACCCAACATCCTTTGTTTTTTTTGAACAAGTTCACTTGGACTTTTCGCACTAATTAGGATCTTATTTCATGTATACAAATATGTCATTGCCTTCTTTGAACCTTACCAGGAATTATTATTTTATTAACCTTATCAGGAATTATGACTATTAGTGATACTAACCGGATATTAAAGTCGCTAACGGTTATGAGCGGAATGTCTAAAATTAACTTCCCCACCCATTCGTTAGAAACCGTCCTCTTAAAGTAAAAGAAACGACAACTTACAGTGTCAATTCCAACCAAAAATAAGTCCAACGCCAAAATACTGGGAACTTTAACATCCCTTTCCATTTCGAGCAATCTTTGGAGAAGAGAAGATTCTTTTTGTTTATCGCGTTTGTGCAAATTGCTCAAAGCCACGTTCACGTGCTGAAGAGTTATACTAAAATTTTACGTCAAGTTACTTCTTTTTGCTCGACAGATATAGGCGTCTTTGTGGGTTCTTATAAACATTTTTTGTAAGAGCTTAAAATAGATCAAAGTTAACTTGTGGGATTGTCCTAAACGTTTCGTAGTCGTTTCGAGTTAGTGTAGGAAAGGGTTCCTAATAGTCTTCAAGAATATTATTAAGAGGTATAGACTAGTAACAGAGAAGAGAGCTTAAAGAGGTACAAAAGAGAGGTGATGTGTCATAATAGGACTTTCCCATTTACTTTACATCAAAGATATTGAAATTATATTTATTATTTTTTTAAAAAGGTAGGAGGAAGTTATTATTAAAATATAACTACTAGCACGCCCTCTAGTGAACTAATATAAATCTAAACGGCTTTGTTATTTGTGGTGACCGCGGGAACCCGCATTCAAATATGCAATTTAAAGAATAATCGTGCGGGAATACACATCCCTAAGACATAGAGACAAGTAGATGTGCAGCTCTACATTATGAGAGACTACAGGGTGTTGTTTAAGTGGTATTGGGATCTCGGAAATCGTAAGAGTTACGAGATTGGTTAACTTAGCAAAAAGTTGCTGGTTTTGATGACTTTTAAGAATCCGTTCACAAAATTACAAAATTCAAAGTGGTTTCCGAGATAACGCAGAAAAATTGAAAATTGGCAATTTTGTTTTTCGACTGTAGTTTCAAAATGGCTTACTTTATAAAAAAGATTCTTAAGAAAAAATTTCAGGTTTCCAAAAACCTATCAAAAGATACCAAACTCGACTTTTTATCACATCGACGCTAAGCGTCTCAACTTTCAACTATTAATTTTCTTATGGAGGACTTATGAACTTATTGCGTATTTTTGCAAAAATTATTTAGTACCTACAACAAATTACTCTACATTACAAAAATGCAAAAAAAATGATAGATCACCGATAAGATAACGAAAAGTTGAAAATCGCGACGCCTAGCGTCGATGTGATAAAAAGTCGAGTTTGGTATCGTTTGATAGCCTTTTTGATCTCCTGCAAATTTTATCAGATAATTTTTTTATAAAGTAAGTCACTTTGAAACTACAATTGAAAAACAAAATTGCGAATTTTCCGAATCTCGGAAACCATTTTGAATTTTGAAATTTTCTAAACGGATTCTTAAAGGTCATTCTGTATAATAGTTGGAGGTTATAACATACAGACATGCATACGTACTACAATGGGGTAGCAAATAGCCAACCAAAGAGACAGGTTGACAGACAGACAAGCAGATTTCATTCCAAAATGGAGATCTGGAAAACGGACATGTTTAGACGTTACCTCAAATTTCATTACCTTTCTTTTATCGTAAATGGGAAAGTTAAAGTGTCTGTGCTCTTCCAAATTTTTTGAGATTCTAAAATAGGTTTAATTGTCGTTTTAGGCCCTGAAGCCTCGGCGCATTTGGTTTGTCATTGACTTACTCGTTGATAACGTCCAAAGATGTAATGTATTTTCTAAAAGTAGGCGTCGAAAAAAATCTCCAAAATGGAAATTTGAGTTCTAATATGGGCACAGTGGCAAAAACTGTATTGACGGCGTTAATTAATTTTTGCGTATCGGCTTTTGCGTTATCTTCCAGACAACCCAATCGAACGTCTAGAGCGATTCTGGCGATGGCTGCGATTAAAAAAAAATTAAATAGTCAATAGGAATCGATTCAAATACTTACATTCTAAGGACCATTTGTGAATTTCGTTTAAAAAATCCGGGGGCACATCGTTTTGGCGATTTCTCAACTTTCCTATTCTGTAATAAAAAAAATTATTTTTTTAAAATGCAAAAAATGATTACTAAATAGTAAAAAGGGGCAACTTTCACGTTCTATCACGTCAAGCGTAAAAAATTGATTATATTACCTATAAAATTTTAGTGAAATTTGAAAATTGTTTTTTAAAGAGAGCTATTAAAATTGAAGCAAATTGAAAGTTATTACAATTTTTTTACCTTTCGACAAATTCTTGGGCCGTCGCCTCAATCGATTTTATGTACATTTTTGCCACTTTCGGTTGAAGCATGATTTGGTTAACTTTCGATCTAAAATTTTGCCATTTTTCCCCGTGCCTAAAATTTTTTTTCTAAATTGGAGACAAATCAAAAAAAAATCCTTACACCGCAATAACTCCCGAATTGTCTTGGAAAAATTTTTTCCTATAAATATTTTTGTAATAAGCGATCGAACGGACCGTCGGCCTCAAAGGCATAAAGTCTTCTAGTCGAAAAACCTTTTCGATTTCGTCCGGATCAAATAAGAATAGCATATCCGGTCTTCCCAAAAGACCGTCGATTTTAACGATGCTTCCATACTCCTTGTAAAGTTTTAGCGCTAATTTATCCAAATGTTGAATCTCGTAGTCTCCTGAGAAATTATTATAATTAATAATTAAGTACATGGTAATTTTTTTAAGTGGTACTAACATTTGGATCTTGGAAACAGTTTAGAAAATTACAAAATTAATAATGGTTTCCAAGGAAACAGTTTAGAAAATTACAAAATTCATAATGGTTTCCAAGATAACGCAGAAAAATGAAAATTGGCAATTTCGTTTTTTAACTCTAGTTTCAAAATGGCTTAGTTAATAAAAAAAATTCTCGAGAAAAATTTTTAGGAGATCAAAAAAGCTATCAAACGATACCAAACTTGACTTTTTATCACATCGACGCTAGGCGTCAAACGTCGAGTGTCATTGAATGTTGAAAGGTTGAAACATCGAATGTCGCGAAGCCCAGCGTCGATGTGATAAAAAGTCGAGTTTGGTATCGTTTAATAGCTTTTTGATCTCTTAAAAAAAATTTCATAGATTTTTTTTCTAAAGTGAGCCATTTTGAAATTACAGTCGACAAACGAAATTGCCAATTTATCTCGGAAACCATTTTGAATTTTGAATTTTATAAACGGATTCTTAAAGCTCATGAAAATGTGCAACTTTTTGCTAATTTAACCAATCTCGTAACTCTTACGGTTTTCGAAATCAATGTTAGCACCACTTAAAAAATCAACATGTATAGTGTCCCATGTGACGAGGGTAAAATTAGCCGATAAACGATACCAAACCGATTTAACCGGAAATGATAACAATTTATAGCAGCATATTATGACGCCACAAAAAGTGGGGGGGGGGCGGATTCTAAGTCATTGAATATTATCTGTCTCAAGTCCCGCACAGTAAACTACTCAACTCCTGTGGGACCCAGAAAGTTTAATAGTAGTTTGTTTTATTAGGAGTAAAAAAGTCACTTTTTTAGACGAGTCAGTAGGGCTTGTCAGACTCAACTTCGTTTCGTCTGACAACTACTGACGAGCCAAAAAACGTACTTTTACTCCGCATGAAACATTTAATTTTTTCTTCAAACGTAAAACGTAAAAAAATAAAAAATTTTGAGACAGCGCCATCTCTTGAAAATTACTTGTAAATTGTCAAATATTTTTTAAAATTAACTTTAACTTGTAAAAAGAAGGTAATTATTAAACGCAACGAACAAACTATAACAGAAAATTTATAAAAATATTACCTTTTTATTTACATTACAAATGCTTAGAAATATCATTTTACGCTACAATTTGTTGTAAATATTTAAGGTTAGAATTTACTTTTACCTCCTAGGAGGTAAAAGCGAACTTTCATCTCCTAGGATGTAAAAGTAGAAGTTTAACCTTACTTGTTCAGTACTAAAATGTCAACTTTTTTTGACATTTGAAGAAAAAAGCCTTTTCATTAGATTAATATGTCATTTTTTGATCTATTTTCTATTGTTTTTGGTAGCAGCTCAAGCTCAGCTATGACGATGATGACATCCTTATTTTTATTTAAATTTCAAGGTATATTTTCGAACTTGGGGTCTTTTACTCAATGCAAGGTTTGAGGAAGTATTTTAAATAAGTCACTAAAAAAGAGAATTTTTTGATTTTGTAACACTTTGAAGCAAGAGATGAAGATGTGGTCATAATACGAGGAACTATTGCCCGCCGTTGTAAGTTTATTAATGAAAATTTAATTTAATTTTCAGAAAGCTAATTTTACGAGCTTTTAAAATATTTAAAAATATACAGGGTGTTTTATTTAAATTAAGAAATTTTATCCCATTTCCGGTTAAACGGAACTCAAAATATAAAGTGTTTGGTATTGTGCAACAGCTAATTTTACGAGCTTTGAAAATATTCAGAAATATACAGGGCGTTCCTAAAGATTTAAATTTTTTTGTACTTTCCGGTTTAACCGGAAGCGTTTTGTTAACCAAAAATATTGTCAAATAATAGACATTCATAGGTTTGAAGCACATACCCATTTTAAAGTTTTTATTTTTATTACAAAAGAAATTAGAGATTTATGAAGTTTTGACATTCAAAAATCATAACTATAAATCCGCTAAAGTTGTTTAGATAAAAATTTAGATTTCGATAGAGAATTACATTGTCTGTATCATATCCAACAAAGGAAAAATATGGCGAAAAATATTTTGTGAAAATCCCATTCAAAATTTTGACCTAATTTGGCCCCTTAAAGGTAGGCAATTCTGGAACAATTTTGAAAATCGACTTAATTAGGACGAAAGCCCTATATTTTGGCTGTACAATGCTTTTTTGAAATTTTTAAAATAGTAATTACCGGCCAAGTTATAAGGGAAAAACCACAAAATGGCATAACCGTTCTATTGGCCGCTATTTTGGATAAAAAAATTTGAAATTTATATTTTCAATTGGGGCTCACATTATTACTATCTAATAGTAAAATAAAAATAAATTTGGCCCAAGTTCGCAAATATGCGCCCAAAATAACCCCCTTATTTTTGAACACACTATAGATTTCTTATAAAAGCTAAGTTTGCCGATAAAATGATTTTAAAGTGGCTATTATCTAATTTTATCCAAATCGGTTCAGTAGTTTCTGCTCTAGGGGGGGGGGGATACATACATCCAGTCATTTGATTTAAAAAAATCAAAAATTTTTATTTGCATTTTTGGATAAAAGTGGCGTTTATTGTCGATTGTTTGAAGGGTTGGTGTATTTAAAAAAAAATTCTTTTGGTAACACTGTATGGAGAAGAAACTTACCGATGTAAGGCACAAATCTCCACGAATTACCAAGAAAGGGTAACGGTTTAGGCCCTGGTACATTTTTGTACGAAACGACACTTTTAACATTCTCGTTAACTTCGTTTTGTAATTTATCCGATTCACCGATATTAATAAGGCTCGAATAAAAGCGAAGGTTACTATTTGGAAAAATTTTGAAAAAACTCAACTTGTTCATTCTAACAAATTAAATAACACGGACTTTAAATACATTAAAGATTCTTGCTCTGTTATATAGTATATTAACTATTTTACGTTAATCCCACCTTAGTTTACATTTAAAATTAAAATTACGCCAATTTTCTCCCTCTTTTACTCGACGCATGTATAGCGTGTACAACGGAGCGTTTCATTGATAAAGTGCTAAAAACTTTCTATCCGACAATAATATACTACCCATCTCTACGTTCGCCAATATTGGGTAAAATTATGTAAACATTAGTTCAAAATAAACATTCGGCACAAAAATTTCAAAAATTTTACTTTTGTTTGAAAAAATATTTTTTGAGCATATTAAATTGTTTAACAAGATACTTTCTAAAAACGTATGAGAGCGCAGACAACTTTCGCAAAATTTATTTCTCTACGACACTATTTTATAAGAAGTCAAGTTCAAGTTTTAATCTACCATAAATTAAACCACAAATAACCATGTTCTTCTTTTTTGAAAATGAAATGATACTTACACTGTAATTTAATAGATACTGCGATAGCTACGAGAATATACAGGGTGTCTAGAGAGAAAAGCTGCTTTCCGAAGCTCCTAACAAAAGGAAAAATACATTATAACGCTATTAACACTCTAGTTTTCTAATTTGTAGGGAACGCCTTGTATATTTGTGAATATTTTGAAAGCTCATAGCGTTAGCTTTAATACGGATGAAAAAGTCACGTTATAGCGACATCGGAGTTTTTCTGAATGTCCCACTTTTATATTTAAAATTTCTGTCCTTTAAAAAATATTTAATGGTGTAGGAAGGAAGAATGTTTAGACCGTTAAATGTCATGGTGGTAATAAATTAAATAATGCATTTTCCGGTGAAAAATTGGTCGATTTTAGATTTATGTACCTCGAATGAAATTTATGCTAAAAGCAACGGATGTGGCCATACGAGGAACTTTTTCCAGTCCGTCAAATCTTGTAATTGTGTATTTCTTTTATTTAAAATTTAATGGAATATCTTCAGAAAGCTAATTTCACGCGCTTTCAAAATATTGAAAAATATGCAGGGTGTTCCATTTAAATTGAGAAATTTGATTTCATTTCCGGTTTTCATTTCAAGTCAAAATGTAAAGTGTTTGGTATCGGGTAACAGCTAATTTTACGAGTTTTCAAAATATTGAAAAAAATATAAGGTGTTTCTAACAATTTCGATATTTTTGTAATTTCCGGTTTAACCGGAAGCGTTTTGTTAACCTAAAATAGTGTCAAATAATAGATATTCATGGGATTGATACAGATATCCATTTTCAAGTTTTTATTTTTACTATAAAAGAAATTAGAGGTTTTTGCAGTTTTGACATTTAAAAAATCATAACTCCGAATCCACTCGAGCGATTTTGATAAAAATTTAGATTTCCATAGAGAATTACGTTGTCTGTAATATATTAATAAAAGAAAAAATATGCCAAAAGAAATTTTGAGAAAATCCATTTTAAAACTTTGATCTACTTTGGCCCCTTGTAAAGGTAGACAATTTTGAAAATCGACTTGATTAGGACAAAAGCTGTATATTTTGGCTGTACAATGCCGTTATGAAATTTTTATAATAATAATTACGTGCCAAGTTACCAAGTGCCAAGTCTTTACAGGGTGTTGTATTACTGCTCGGCGAGAATATTTTTAATTTTTTTTACATGGAACACCCTGTACATTTTTATATATTTCGACTTGACATTAGTCGCCTACATGTCCGTATTAAGAATTTTTAATTTCTCCGCGGTGTTGCCAGGTTATTAATTTTTTTCTCTAAAATAAGCCCGCAACACGTAATACTTTAGAAAATCGTACTTAAGCTGTCGTTCAAGCAATAATAACGAAATTCTTCTCCTAGGTACTTATGACTATCCTCTATGCGTTGAAATTACAAAAAGTTCGATTAAATTGTACAGGGTGTTCATTAAAGCGACCCAAAGTTACTCATTTTCAAATGATCATAACTCGTTATTTTCAAATGGAACACTCTGTATATTTTTACATATTTGGATTCCTGGGCAAATTTAGATACTAAATTCGCAAAAATATACTGATTGTTCTATTTTAAAAATTAGCATACGTATAGTTTTAACCCATCCGATACCTCGCCGCCTCACTCTCTGTATATTCAATACATGTTTAAACTCTTGATATTGTCGCTTAGGTTCAAAAACATTGGATTTTTAAAAGATGAGATTTTTTGCGGTAGGGGAAGATGGGGCACAGAGGACCGGTGAGGCGAAGGGGACCTCCCCGATTAGTTTAAAACCAGGTGCTTCATCTATAAGTTAACAGCCAAAATGCATAATTTACACATTTTGTAGTATACCTAGCAATTCAAATAGTTGTATTGTAAACAATCTTAGTCTGTACAAGATAAATTCAAAATTTACGGGAAGTGATCTAATTTTACAACTACGTTAGTTTGTTGTTATCTTTAATATGAAACGTGGTTAATGATAGCTCATCGTCATAAGTTATTGTTAAGATACTAGTTTAACATATTCAAGTGAAAAGTTTGACCTAACCTATAATCTTTAGCTTATGAACCTCCAAACAAAGAAAAGCGCGCCAATGGGGTACAGAGGTCCGCTTGATTCAATATGTGTTTTATATGGTATATCAGCATCTGTAGTTGTGTGTCTTCGTTTATTTTATTTACGAGGGAAAAAATTAATTCACTGTATAAAAGCGGGTCCAGTAGGGTCTTTTGAATATTTTACTGGTACTGGATAGATGGACAATGCCCATTTTATAAAATACTTAGATCATTTTATTCAACACACTAAAAGGAATAGTTTCTTGTAATTTCTCTTTTTAAAAACTTATCTTAAGTTGTTATTATTTTGTCAGAACTATAACATGATGAAATAAACTGATAAAAACAATATCACAATCATTTATTCAATTGGCAAATAATGGTCCTCTTTACCTCACTTGCCGGTCCTCTTCGCCCCCATGTACGGGGCGAAGAGGACCACAGGCAATCGCTCTTTTATCTTTAATTACAGCGATTTGCAGTAGCAGTTAAGAAACAATATTTTACTTATGTGTCAGGTACATGTGTACCTAGGTGATTTAAGTATTAGTTTCCCATTAATTGAATAAGGAAAAGAGAAATTATTGATAAAAAAAGGCTTACTATGTCCTCTGTGCCCCATGTTCCCCTACCACCTATTTCACAAAGACCCTCAGAAAACTGATGGGGACTTTAAAAGAAACTGCCAGCTCCTACTTCGTGCACTAGCTCTAAAATTTAAAATAAATCCTCAATTTCTAAGCAGTGATTTATTTCCTAAGTCGTCAATGCCAAGTCAGGGTAAACTCGAAACAAAAAATGGAAGGTTTACCCAAATTTGAAAAAATATTCAAGTTAAACTAGATAGGCGTACTTTCTAATTTGTGCATTATTAAAAAGTAAAATAAAAAATAATTACTTAAGCAACAATTAGGCCTTTTACATAACACGATCTGCATGGACTCGTAAGTTCAATTTTGACATGATACACTTTTGAGTTTTAATTTTTTTTAACGCTAACGCAACAGTTACAAAAAATTATTAAGTAACTACAATAAATGGCTAGGTGCAACAATTCGGTATTTCAAAAATAATTACTCCTTAAATTTATTTAATTTCGTTAATAATAATGTAGGTCACTATTTACGGCCCTCAGATTCGCGCAGACGTTGCAAAATAATTATTTTCACAAAATTCACTTTAAAGTGACCTTTTTTAATGTTAATGTTCCTTCGCTTCTTCTCAAAGGTGCCATTAAAATCATCGGTAGTCCTATAAAATGTCTCGTAGTATTTACTTTTTCGATAATTCGCTTTTTGTACAGGGTGGCTCTAATTAGATGGTTCTATAAACTCTGATGTGATCATAACAGGACTTAAGACAATAACTTAGATATAATCCAGTCAAATAAGAGTTTACGCTCGTAATGAAAGTCAGAAAGCTAAATATTTGCATATACCTACGTTTTGACGTTCTAAAGACCTGCTCAGAAGTCTCATACAATCTTGTATCCGCGTATCAAGATCGTTTTTCGATCGCTTTTTGAAAATATCTCGTTTACTATGCATCATACTTCATTGGAGGTTATTATAAAACTTGTAGATCATAAAATTCTCTACCAATTTGCTCCGATTCATTTTTTGTGCGATCAACCGTTCTCGACATATTGCGAGGAGGAGGAGGATAACAGGAGCTACAAAATTTTCAGATATTTTTCTAAGAACCTTAGACTAAGCTCTGATGTTACAATTTTTCTCTATTCATTTACAGGGTGTTCAAATAGTTCTGACTTTTAGAGGAAATTTCAAACCTAAAAAACTTTTTAATTTTAAATGGAACACCCTGTATTTTTTTACAGTTTTGAATGCAGAAATAAATTTACTATCGTTTTGCATTACCATTCCCTATACCTATCGTTGATGCTTTTTACATTATTCTATATTCTATGAGCTTCCGCTCTCCGCACTATATTTCGAAAACGGCTGATCACACATAAAAATGAATTTGATCAAATTTGTAGAGAATTTTATGATCTAAAAATTTTGTAATAACCTCTAATGACGTATGATGCACAGGAAACGAGATATTTGCAAAAAAACTATTTCTGTGACGTTTGACCTTGAATAATGTAAGTTTATGCAAATATTTATCTTTCTGACTTTCATTCCGAGGTTAGCTCTTTTTTTCATCTTATTTGACTGGACTAATATAAGTAAACAAAGAGTTAAATCTGGAAAAAATGAAGTTTTTGCCTGTATCTGTTACCTGAGCGTACACAATGTACAGAGTATTAACATTGACATACTTGGCAAATGTAATAACTTTTCTCATATTCTACTTTGCCTAAAATTATATAATCGATCAAAAACCACTTTCAGTTTAATGAGCCACTTTTATGCTGTTATTGTTATGAATTAAAAAAATTTTATAGGTCATAAAGTTATTAAAATTCTCAAAGGTGAAAATTTAATTATAATAATTTGTTCGTGTCAATTTTTGTTTGAATTAAATTTGGTAGGTAGAAAGAAAAATACAAGAGATATACAAAATTATTTATTATTGCTGCATATTTAACTGCTTTTTTAAAATAAATAAATAGTTAGTAGATTCTTTTTAATAAAATATAATAAACTTTTAATCTTTGGTATCATTTTACGTGTTAAAAAAGGTCTGGAAGCGATTTAGCATTTTATTTTAAACGATTTTAACCGTTCAAGCTTAAAATGAGAGTACAATAGACTCGAAGGGCCTATGTACACGCGAGATCAACATCCTCAGTTCCGATAAAGCTTAAAAGAAGGCAAGTAGTAGGTAAGCCGTTTCCAGACTTTATACGAACACTACAGGGTGAATTTGCATCAGTGGGACATAAGAATTTCTTTGAATCACCCTGCATATGTTAAAAAAGAGTAATGCGATTATTACATAACTCCGATCGTGATATTACTATTCTTTACATATATTGCACACATTATTATTAAATCTCAAACAAATTTTATGAAATAAATGATTGCACTTTAATTTAATATCGTATTTTAGTATGGGAATTTCGAAAGGTAAATCACAGAAAGAACATTTGGTTTCGGTCTTTTCAATAGACGTTATTGCATTTGGGTAACACTTTGACGGCTTCCTCGTAGATTTATTTTGTAAAAATTTGCCCAACATTTTATCAAACTGAAACAATAGAGAAAATTAAAGACAAAAACTTAAAATTTTTAAAAATTTTGAATAGCGCCACCTCTTGACAAATACTTGAACTGTAGTTGTCAAATAAATTTTTAAATTAAAAAAAAGTAAGGTTAGAGTTGACTTTTATCTTTTAGAAACTAAAAGTGCACTTTAACCAGCTCTTAAGCTTATACAAAGTTAAATATTTACCTCTGTGGCTGTTTCTTCGTTAGAATGTAAATTTCGAACCAAATCGGTAGCTTGATACCTCAGATCGGGTCGACGATTATCCACGACGGTAGCAAAAATACAAGTTTGATAAAAAGTATCGTCTAATTCGCACGAGGGTATAAAATTAGCGTATCTCGTAAGAATATTTAAAGTTGTCGATCCACCCATAGATCGTATCATAACGTTTGCGAATTTTGTCCATTTAATTATATCACAGTTTGTTTCAAATTTATTGTCACAATTTATACATTTAAATTTGTTTAAATTTATTAACAATTGTACGGCATTATCCCACGTATCGTAAGTAAATTTATTTAAAAATAATCTCAAAATATTTTCGTCCCCGAATTGTATAAGTAAAGGCAACAATAAATTGACGTCTTCCGAACAGTTTAATTTTGTCAAGACGAATTTCCACATAAACGGAACTCGTCTATAAATTAATTCGCATTTTTTATCGTCGGCTTCCCAAAGCTTCTTTAAAATTACGCATCCGATATCGTAATAATCCGCCTGTTTGGTTTTAGCCGAAGGCAAAGGATACGAGCACTTACATCCGTGCTCGCTCGATTCGTTCGAGTCGCAGAAAGCTGTAAGAGTAAATTCGATCACGTCGTCATCTAGAGCAAACTTATTAAGTTCCTCGCTAAAATTGAGTTTAGTTAAGTGTTTTAAAAATTGTCGAAAACACCACTTTTGTATAATTTCCTCATTTACGCCTTTATTAATGGCGTGAGAGCGAAATTCGTTAAAACGGCTTAAATTTACGTCCAAAGTGTTTGAAATTAAAAGTTGGTCGAATTTAGTCATTTCCAATTTACTATTAATATTGCTCAGATCGTATCTTTGATTATAAATTTTTAACCAATCCACAGGTACTTCTTTAACTTTGCTTTTAACATTAGGAGATATTTGAGTTTCGACTTGTTCTCTGTGATCCGTAAAACTCGCACCGACGACTTCTCCGGACGTTAAGCTCTTAACGGTCGCTTCTAGTATTTGAAATTTTTCCTTAACGTTTTTTGTGCTCACGCTAATTTTATCGCTCAAACTTTGAAAGGCTTCGCTAACAGAACTATCGCTCTCATTTTTTTCTATGCTCACGGTACCGTTTTTATTAGCGTACAAATTATTCACAGCGATAATCCCCGAAGTTAACTTTTGTTCGGCAAACTTCTTATCGGCAAACTCTTGCAAAGCTTTAAACAAAGGACTTAAATTTTCCAAAAGCGTCGAATCGTTAAGCTTTTCTTTTAAAATAGAAACCAAGTGTATCTTTTCGGACGTTTCTACTAAACTAAGGGCGTCTTGGATGTAAGCCACGCACAAATCGGCACAAGTGACGTATTTTTCATTAAACAAAGTTTTAGTTATTATTTTCTCCAAATCGTTTACCGCTAAGATTAAAATTTCTTCTTTTTCGTTCAACACGTAAATTAAGTCGCCCACTACTTTAGCCTCTTTAATCCCTTTAAAATAATTGGACCAACAAACAATAGCCGCCGTTTCGGGATTAAAAACGTAAAAACCTTCCGAATTGAAAGTGAAAATAAATTTATCTTTTAAAACGTAAACTTTGGTAAAATTAAGTAGCTTCATTTCGTTTTGTTTGGTGCTTAAAATATTTATTACGTTTAGGTGTCCGTCCGACTTATCCTTTAACTTTATTATATTCGTGTGGTCGCTCTTTAAATAATTTTTAAAATGATGCGTGTGAGTGACGGAACCGTCGAGTTTAACTTCCCACAAACGTGCGCCAGGACGACCGCAAAAAATTTTAATATTATCGTTAATTTGATTATTAAAACTATCGTCATCTTTTACGTTTTTAAATAAACCGCCGTTTATTTTAGTTAACATTGTGGTATTATCGCTAACGATAGCGGAGTCTTTGACGGTGGAGAAAAAACAAGCTCCGATATTTGCGTCTCTTAACTGTTTCCCGATTTGACGAAATTGTTCCTTTTCTGTATTACAAACGTAAGTCCGCGTGTAAGTCGATATTAGTAAGTAAACCGAATAGCAATCTATTTGTACTACGGTCGAATCGAGTTGCATTAGCGAAGAACAAGGAGCGTGAAGAATTGTTTTTGACTGAAAAAATTAAAATACAAAGCATTTAATATTACTCTAAAGACACAGATTCTATTTAAATAGTCTAATATTGATCTTTTCTAACTAAAGGGTTGATGACATTTAAGATTTCAAAGGGCAAAAACATCATTATTTGAGCTAAATGTAAACCTTTCTAACTTGCAAACATGACGTTATTGTAAAATTTGGATATTTAATTTAGAAATTTAAAAATACCCTTTCGACTTCCTGCTGCTGCTCGTGTCAAGGTTAAATTGTTTATATCGCTATCTATCGATAAGACTCGTGACATCATGCAATTAAGTTACTTAATACCATAAATTTACGTACCAGCACAGTAGGCATCGTAATAACCGTAATTTTTCCTTTACTATCTCCACTGTACAACTCATCTAAATTCCACTTTAAAGCGGTAACTAAATTTCCACTATGCTCGGTAAATACTTGATATTGTACATCAGATTCGACAAAACAATTAGGTATTAAAACGATTAAACCTTTATGACTAGCTATAGCTATATTTTTATCGTTGGGTGATATTGCAACTTGCACGACACTACCATGCTAAAAAATAAATTTAACAACTTTTTTAAATAAAAACAACATCTACACTTACTTTACAAGGTATTAACTTTAAAAATGTAGCCGGATAACGATTAAACACATATAATCCTCCACTAGTAGCTCCGAAAACGATGTAGTTTTGTGATACGTCGAAGCAAGTAAACTAAAAGTAACAATAATTACTATCGACAATATTAAAATTAAAAACTAACTTTTATGCGTTGCGTAGATTGTAAGGGATGCTTAATTATTTTATTTATATTCGACAAATGTTGAACCAGAAACCAGCTAGAAGACATTTTTCTAGATCCTTATCGCTAATTATTTTACAGGTTATGTTCTTATGTCAATGTCATTATTACCATTATTACAGAGACCTATCTTAACAACTAGCCAAAAGCCAACCGAATCGAATTTTTGAATTTCTTCTTAGCTTTTCATTTATTTTCGTTACTTTTTGTAACTTTTCACGTAATATAAAAGAAACGCGTTAAAAAATGAGAAAACTTATATAAAATGCAGGTAAAAATATTTAAAATAGTTCCAAAATAATAGAGCAGCGCCATCTCTACAGCAGAAAGCAAAAACCTATGTTCTTATGTCAATGTCATTCTTACCATTATTACAGAGATCTGTAATACAACTATCTAAATGCGGGAACCAACCGAATTGAATTTTCGAATTTCTTCTTTGCTTTTTATTTATTTTTGTTGCTTTTTACGTAATATAAAGTAAAAGTCTTAAAAAATTTCAAATTTAATAAAATGAAGATGAAAATATTTAAATTTAAAATTATAGTAGAGTAGCGCTATCTCTACGTATCCAAGCAAAATGCTAATCGTTTGACATTTAACCTATTTTGTTGGCAACAATAGAGAAATTTAGAAAAAATGGTTAACAAGAAGTTAGTATAAATTAGAATTAGAAACTTTTTATGTTAATTGTTTATGTTTATGTAAAAAACGGTTAGTATAATAAATTCGTACCTCGTAAAGTAACGAGTTAATGTTTTTTTAAATATTAGATCGCTCGTACTTCGACAGTATATGACAAAAATATGATGGAGTTGTCAGAAGAAATTCACGAAGTTTTAGCAACAATAAGACTTCTAGTTAAAGAGAGCGGAGGCTTATTAACCAAACAGAAAGTAATTTTAGACGCTGGTGATCTTAATTCGTCCGAATTAATCGACATGAATGAGGTTAACTTTGATAATGACGAAACTTGGTGAGTACAAAAATTTCTTCTACTGTTGGTGGTAATGGTAAGATTGTAGGTTGATCGCACCAAGATCGTGCGAATCGACAGCCGAAAACTTAAAGGAATGGTTGTATCACGATACGAATACTCTTAAAGACTACGATTTTCACACTCAAAAACTTTCCATTATACGTGAACTTACCAAGTTGGATAACGAGAGCGGAATAGATTCGCGCACTTACACCAGACCGAAGAAACGTTTTAACCGTCCCAGTATTGAAAATTACAATAATAATTACTTTAAAATGAGTACAGAAGACAACAAATATAAGGAAGAGGAAACTCTAAAGGAACAAACACGTTTAAAGTTTGATTATACACAACCGTTAACTACCTGCTCGTTTAACAGTATTGTAGCATCTGCGCCCGATGTCGATTCATTTCAAAATATGTCTCCACCGAGTCTGGTAAATTCTATGTGTTCTTCGACTTTTACAAATTTGATGGAAAGTAGTTATATACAGAACGATCCCATTTTGAGAGAAATTCGTGATGCGGATTTAACAGAAGACATGTTGCAAGATTACGAACCTCCTTTGTTTAAATCTTTGAACGATAGCTGCACTAGTATTAATTCGGACACACCGGAAGGATTTTTAAAACGCTCACTAGATACTACTTTTAAAAAAATTTATAAAAAGAACGTTTTGGTCGATAAAGAAAATATTTTAAACGGAACTTTTAGTAATGAAAGTGATAATCAGGATGTGACATATTTGAAAGATACATCGAGCGAGTTTGGTTTGGGCGACGATTGTCTCAAAGACGGTAAGTAAATTATAATAAATAAATAATTGGGGAAAAGTAGAAGAAATTAATTTTTCGTATTTGTTAGGTAACAACTCACACACACTCATTTCAACACCACCGTCTGTGAAATCAACTTTAGATAACACAGTGGTGTACACATCTTCCAACAATTTAAACGGAACATATCGAAAAAGTGCAAAATTAAATAAAAGTTCGTCTCCTAATAATAGTAGCGATAAAATAAACGACGATTTAAATAGGACCGTTACGATTGTGGATTCAACAAATCGTTTTAGTAATATTAAAAGACATAGTTATATTATAGATAGCCGTAGTTGCGATTCAGATATTACACCAAATAAACGAAACTCTTTCGGATATTCGGCAGGATCTTGTGATAGCTTAGACTACGTTAGCAGTTTATCTAATAGTAGCAAAGGTTCAAATAAAATGCTCAACATGGCCGAAGTCGACGCTCTCGTTTTGCAACAAGAACAAAGTGAGTTAATACTTTATTTTTCATTTTATCCTCTTCAGTTTGTTTTACATCTCATAATAAAAAATCAATCGACTTTTTTGAGCTATTTGGACCAAAATCTTCCCATTACTCCGTTACTGTTTATTATTTTTACATGTTTCATTTTGTTTAATCCACAATATAGGTTTACAACAAGTTATGTCGACACCAAAGCCTAACAAAGTATCAAACAAATTGTGGGATAATAATGTAATATCACCTATATCGTCTTTAGATCAAATAAACGGCGCGTCCGACTCGGAGTCTTCCAACGACGATTACGTCACTATCGGATCTAGCAGTTCAAACATCAACACACCTTACGAATCTGAAACGCAATTAATTAACTCAACTCACAGTTTAGATAAAATGGAAAGAAATCCTAAAAGCGTTGTAACAATTCCAACGAAAATAACGAGCAATAATGGGATCGAAAATAATTTAAGAGGTTCTCGTTCGAATTTAAAGACCGCCGGTGCCGGTTTGAAAGGTTCCTATACAAATCTTAAAACGGGCATTAAAGGGTCCTATTCGAACATCGCTCAACCTAGTAACTTTCCAAAAGGATCTTACAGCAATTTATATACTATGAAAAGTAATTTAAAGGCTTCTTACACACAACTAAAGCCCGTTTTGACAAATCTGCCTCAAATGGACGTTACTACGACCATTTCTAAGCCTACATTTAAGCAACCTAGCGCTGACGTACCTAAAAAGGTGATTATTACTTATTAATTGGTCTCTCGATTTATTTTGTTACGTTTTAGTCGGTTCCTGTGCAAAATAACGTTGCAAAAAGTCAATTGAAGTCTGCCACAACGTCAAAACTGCACTCCAAAGTAAGCAGTTTACCTAGGCCCCTTTCTTCCATCCCGAGACCGTCTTCGTCGCGAATTCCAGCACCTAAAAGTCAAACGTAAGTTATTGTATACGTAATTAATATAAATTAAAGCGTTTTTTCTTGTAGGACGAATTATCGTCCGATGAGTCGTCCCGTGAGTAAGGTGGATTTTGATGACGATTTTTGACAAATGACTCGTTTAATCAACATCTTGGTGCCTTATATTGTTAATATTTATTATTTTTCCTAACCGAGGTATTTTACAAAAAGCCAACAACTTTTTTAAATGTAATTTTAAGTAAGTTTAATTTATATATAATAAAATAAATATTTTGTACTGTAACATATGATTGTTAATTGCTAATTTGTTAAAAAATGAACTGAAATTTTGTACGCACACGAAGCCAAAAAGATTTTAAACTTTTGGATATATTTATACGGAAAAAAAAACAATTAGTTGATGTAATTTTGATGAATTTGTATATATTTTTTATTTATTTGTGCGTGAAAAATATTTCTTTAAGGACGTGATGAAAGAGGATACTCTAAATGTTTGTTAAAGGAAGTTATAACCTTTTTAATAGTTTACATTATGAGATAACTGAAAATAATTAGTTGCTTTATTGTAGTTTGTGACTTTCATTGGGCGGCTTTTAATTCGATTAGTTAATCAGCATGTAAATGAGTGCCAAATTGAAATATTTGGAGTTCATCGAGAACACTACCTTTTTTCTTGTTAATTCTCCATCGTACCTTTCTAGTCACTTTGTTTACTTTTGTGGTGGCTTATAAATTTGATTAAAAATCTTGTATTAAAAGTAAATGCCTTCCGCCTTCCTTTATAATGCTAAATAAATTTTTACAAAACTAAATGTGTCGTGTTTGTAGGTAGATAATTTTTTATTTAATTTAGCCGGTGTGTTAAAAGGTGTTCCAAATTTGTAATCTTTTATAGCTGTTATAGGTCGGAATAGATTCAGGACTCGATTAAGTAGTAATTATAATAATAGTGGTGTCACAATGTTCTCTTCACATTGCATCGGGACACCCTTTATAAGCCTAGAAGTGTTCTGAGCCTCTACGTTTACTAAAAACCTTTTTTCTTCAAACGTCAAAAAAAGGAGGTAAAAGTGAATTCTAACCTTAAATATTTACAACAAATTGTAACGTAAAATGATATTTCTAAGCATTTGTAATGTAAAAAGGTAATGTTTATATAAATTTTCTGTTATAATTTGTTCGTTGCGTTTAATAATTAGCTTCTTTTTACAAGTTTAAATTAATTTTAAAAAATATTTGACAATTGAACTGCAACTAATTGACGAGAGATGGCGCGGCGTTTATTTAAAAATTTTGGTTTTTATACCAATTTTTGGTTTTACGTTTAAAAAAAATTTAAATGTTTCGTACGGAGTAAAAGTACTTTTACTCCTAATAAATGAAACTACTATTCGATTATACGAGCGTTTTATTATAAGTGCCAGGTGATTGAATTATCTCATTAAAATTTTAAACCTCCAAACATTTTTGATCAATAAAAAGTATTCATTAAAAATATTGCTGCCATAGTTACAAAATAAACATTCAATAGACATAGAACATCTCAAAGTCGATTATTAAACATTAAAATATTAAAAATGTCAGAAACTAACATATTAGAAGAAAAGAATTCGATAGAAGAGGTCGAATCGCGCTCGTTGAATTGTTTAGCAAATTCGATAACTGTAAGTGAAGAAAAACTTTACGATTGTCAACGTGACGATGATCTTGAAAGCGAGTTTCTTTTAAACGGTTTACAAAAAGCTGACGTAACGCGCCAAAATAAAACTTTCAAAAATGATAAACTTCGAGATATCGAACGAACGAATATGATACTTATGCAAAAAATTTTATCGCATAATAAACGTCCTTCCGAATACAATACGAGACCTTTACGTTATAGAGAAGCACCTGCAGCTTATTCGAGAAGAAAACAACAAGAAAAAATCGATCACGATAATTTGGTAAGTTAATTTTTTTAAAATGAACAAGTAAAAAGTGTTAAATTTTAGATATTACTACGAAAAATACAATCAGTTAAACCATCTATAACGAGTAAAATCAAGAAAAGTTTCTGAAACGAAAAGGTGCCCAAAATTTTATACACAATTTTTACTAAGTACGGACCTCAAAAATTTATACAAAAAATGTTATTAAATTACTACAATACAAACATAATAGAGCGATTTTATTTGTGTAATCATATTAAGGCGTAAATAAATTGTAAATATTTATTTAAATTGGAGAAATATTTGAAATTTTTCACATTGTCAAAAAAATTCTAACCTCAAATTAGTTATTCGAAGCTAATTTTTAGTAAGCGCCCTGATTCTAAATATAAATAATTAATCGTAATTATATCGTACATAATTAAAAAATTAACTTTTTTTATAATAGACGGTGTTTCAGCGGTTGCATAGCCTTTTTTAAACATTTAAAGCGATAACCTTGGTACAGTTGGAACCAACTGTGGATGTGAAATGTCAAAAGAAAAATAAATAAATTCGTATAATGTTAATGAATTTACGTCCCATAATAGTAAAATTTTGAAAGTGGAGTTTAAATGAAGGTTAATTTATGTATTTAGTATGAATTTTAGAAAATTTACTTTTTGGTTCGTTTTTACTTATTATTGGTGCAACGGTGATAGTATCGTATTGGAATTGTCAGAAAGTATCAAAAATGACGAAACTCGTAACGCAAGAGAAAACTTTAAAAGTACTTATTCTGTACTTAGCGAATCAATATCGCAAGCATTCAAAGAAGAAAGTAATTACCCGATACACCTGTCAAACTTAATCATTAATCGTCTTCTTGTAGAATTACACGAAACTTGCAGTAGCGACGACGTAGCGTGTCTCGCTATGGACAATCAAGATAAATTAGGATTAGAAGCTATTAAAATGTTACACGATCAATTAGACGACGATAGAAACGGAAATGTCGATCTCACAGAAACCGATGATGTACGTACTTAATTTCTAACTTTTAGCATTAGTTAACGTGTTGTTTAAGTTTCTTCGCGAGGAACTGAAATACGATTCCGGTTACGAGAAGCGACAAAAGGCTTTTCATCGCAACGACGATACGCACATATCGGTGAAAGAGCTGTGGGAGGCTTGGTTAAGATCCGAAGTGCACAATTGGACCGCACAGCAAACATCAGAATGGCTTGCCGTTTGCGTCGAATTACCCCAATATGTAAATAGTTTTATTAACCACAAAATCAACGGTCATATGCTTCCTAGGTATTTAAATATTTTAGAGAAGTCTTTAAGCTCACTTTGGAATTATTTTAGGTTGGCTGTTAATAATATGCACTTGTTAAGCGTAATTGGTGTAAAAGACCCTATTCACAAACAAAAAATTGCTTTAAAAGCGATGGACGTAGTTTTATTTGGACCTCCAAAAGGTAAAAATGGAGTTTAAGCGTTAAAATTGTCAAAAAAGTTTAATTTTGTAGATCACCAACCGCATTGGAAGGATTTAACTTTGATTATTTTAATAGTCGGTGTTTGTGTAGGCATGTGGTACGCTTATCAACAAAACAACAGGTTTAAAAACCATTTTAATCGCATGAATAAAGATATGGAAAGTTTACAACACGCCGAAAGCGCTTTGGAAAATTTACAAAAAGAATTGGAGCTCGCTTTACAAGCTCGCGAAAACGTAGTTTCGGAAAAACAACATTTGGAGAAAAAACTACAAGAAGTCGGTGCCGAATCTAATAGTTTACATAATTCTTACTCGGATTTAGAAGTTTCACAACTTAAAGCTGAAATCGAAGTACGTTGTTAGTGTTAAAAGTCGGACAAACTTACTCGACGAATTTTTTTAGATGTTACGTAACGAACTTCAAATAGCCGAGGGGGAATTAAAGGATCGTTGTTGGTCTCCGCCTTTAGCGTTGCAACAGTGGTTACAACTCACTCACGAAATCGAAAATAAATCTTATCTTAAAAAGAGGATGGTGGCGGAAAATCAATTACAGCAAGCTAGAGAAGCTGTAAGTTAATATTAACCATTAAACACTTTACGCTTGCTTATGTTTTTAGTGCGAAAAATTAAGGAAGAAACGCTCAAGTTTAGTCGGTGCTTTTGTTTCGACGCACGGGAAATCGATAGACGACGTCGATCGTAGTATAGTCGTAGCTAGAACTTCGTTAAACGAAGTTACTCAAGAGTTGCAAGAACGCGTGCATAGGTGGAAGCAAATAGAAATGTTGTGCGGTTGTAATATTATAAATAACGTCGGTCTGCAACAATTGGAAAATGTTCTTTATCGAAATGCGAGCTCCAACGGACGTTCGTGGTTAGGATCGAAAAGTAAGTTTGCATTGGTGGGTGTTTAAGGTTTTAATTTTTGTTTTTAAGTGGGAAGATTGAGTAGTTTGGACGATTTGGACGACGAGACAAGCTCGATATGTACCGGGATGACAGGTAAGAGCAACTCGCTTGATGATGTTTCGCACGATTTTTCTGAGTGACCTATTGTTGAAGAATAATTTTGGCTAGTATTTTGATTAGGATTTTTTTGTCTCTTGTAGATAGTTGAATATGTTTTTAAGTAGCCACTTCATTAGTGGCGTCGCAATTTAAATTAATTTATTAACACAATTCATTTAAATTATTTAAAAAAAAATAACTGGTTAATGTTGACCTAACACTGTATATTTCAATTGATTTGTCTCGAATTAAGCAGTCGTTTGTGATGAGACTAATTTAAAATAATTAGTTAACGGAATCTCTTAATGGAGTTCAATTAATTGTGTAACTCCATTTTCGATCTCTTAGATATTTATTAAAAGAAATTAAAAATTTATTTATTTCTCTACTTCTCTCTTAGTCTTTTTATAAGATAATTATGTATATTATACAGTGTCCTGATAAGCGACCGATAACTGGATTTTTTTAAATGGAAGCATTTCTCTAATTAACTTTATTATAATTGAGAAAAAATCAAAAATTTTTTTATTGCATTTCTCGACGTTTTGAGTTCCTCTGATTCCAAAAATGCAAAAAAAAATTACGATTTTTTGTACCAAAATGTTCCCCCCCCCCCAAGAGCAAAAACTGCTGAACCGATTTTGATGAAAATTTATTTCAGCCACTTTAGAATTATTTCATTGGCAAACTAAGCTTTTATAAGAAATCTATACTGGGTGTTCAAAAATAAGGTGGTTATTTTGGGCGCATATTTGCAAATTTGGGTCAAATTCATTTTTACTTGGCTATAAGATTTTAATTTTTTTACTTAAAATGGCGGCCAATAGAACGATTGTCCCTTTTTGTGGTTTTTCCCTTATAATTTGGCCGGTAATTATTATTCTAAAAATTTCAAAAAGGTATTGTACCAAAATATAGGGCTTTCGTCCTAACCAAGCCGATTTTAAAAATCGTTTCAAAATTGCCTACTTTTAAGGGGGCAAAGTAGGTCAAAATTTTGAAATGGATTTTCTCAAAATTTCCTCTGCCATATTTTTTCTTTTTTTGATATGTTACAGACAACGTAATTCTTTATCGAAATATGAATTTTTATCGAAATCGTTAGAGCCGTTTCGGAATAATCATTTTTTGAATGTCAAAACTTTAAAAAGCTCTAATTTCTTTTGTAATAAAACTGAGAACTTGAAAATGGATACATTTATCAATCTTGTGAATATCTATTATTTGACGCTATTTTCGGTTAACAAAACGCTTCCGGTTAAACCGGAAATGACAAAATTATCAAACGTTTTAAGAACACCCTGTATATTGTTCAGTATTTTGAGAACTCGTAAAATTTGCTTTCTGAAGATATCAAATTAAATTTTAATTAATAAAAATAGAAAATTAGATTTGATGGGCTGGAAAATATTCTTCGTATGGCCACATCCGTTGTTTTTTCGCTTATTTGGACAACTTGTGTGTCGGGATCGTCGGACGTTTTCATTTCCTAGTCATTGAGCAAATTAAAACATTTGCTTTACTTATCTATTTGTAACTTCTCTCTAATTATCTCAGTTCACCGCCTTATTTTACATGACGCTCATACAGTGCGGTACTCTGGTTTTTATGAATTGTGATAATAATAAAAATGAAAATTTGCTCATATTTTTGATACTTAAATTTTGTGTAGGTTTATTAAATTGTATAAGAAACTGTTACCATTTATCCTTAGGGCTTATATTTTTAAACTTAACATTTAGCTAAAGGTCCTTAATTTACCTATTTAAGCATGCATTTTAATTATTAATTATAAAAATACAATTTTCTTAAACGTACATAAAGTGCAAAGCCTTTTAACAATATTTTACCCAGTCAAATACGGGTTTTACCTCGGAATGAAAGTCAGAAATCTAAATATTTGCATAAACCTATGCTTTGACGTTCTAAAGACATTGTTTTTTGCAAATATCTCGTTTCCTATGCATCCTACCTCATTAGCAGTTATTATAAAACTTGTAGATCATAAAATTCTCTACAAATTTGATCTGATTCATTTTTTTGTGCGATCAACCGTTCTCGAAATATAGCGCGGAGAGTAGGAGGAGCGCTAACACTAGCTTTTTTATTTTAAATAGAATAGGTACTATATATTTTTTTATATTTATGGATTCTACGTCAATTTCTAAATCCAACTTTATAACATGTTCCTATACCGATTATCAACTGTTTTTTTAGAAAAATTGAATTGAATTGACCTTTCTTGAAAATTGCATACTGACGTTACGATGATAACAGGAGCTACATAATTTTCAGATATTTTTCTAAGAACCTTAGACTAAGCCCTGATGTTACAATTTTTCTCTAATAATTTACAGGGTGTTAAAAAAGTGCTGACTTTTAGAGGAAATTTCAAACCTAAAAAACTTTTTAATTTTAAATGGAACACCCTGTATTTTTTGACAGTTTTGGATCCACAAATAAATTTACTATCGTTTTGCATTACCATTCCCTATACCTATCGTTGATGCTTTTTACATTATTCTATATCCTAGATAAGCTTGCGCGCTGCCCACTCTCCTCGCAATATTTCGAAAGCGGATGATCGTTCAAAAAAAAGAATAACATGAAATTTGTAGAGAATTTGATGATCTACAAGTTTTATAATAATCTCTAATGACGTATGATGCATAGGAAACGAGATATTTGCAAAAAAAGATTTTTGTGACCTTTGACTTCGAATATCTTGACACGCGGACACGAGATTGTTGCCGACTTTTGAGAAAATCTTTAGAACGTCAAAGCATAGGTTTATGCAAATATTTAGCTTTCTGACTTTTATTCTGAGGTTAGCCCTTTATTTAATCCTATTTGACTGGATTATCTTTATTTTTACTGTATACACGCGCTTACTGTAACGATTATTATTTTTAGCTTAGGGAAAATTGCTTAAATCTATTATTATTAATAAAATAAGTAGTACTTATCGTAAATATAATGTGTATTGTATTCGAATACATAAAGCTCTTTAAAGTTGCATTTTATTTTATTCGAATTAAATAATTTTCCTTTTAGTTAGTTAGCAATTAGCTCCACTCTGTCCACCAAACAGATGCAGCTAAGCCACACCCCACAAATTTCTGTCAAATGAGGTTGACGCATGTCATTTCTTGTGTGAGTGTTGTATTCGATATTCGACCAATAGAAAAATTCTATTCAAATATCGAGCACTTTTGTGGGAGTGGCTTAACTGCATCTGTTTGGTGGACAGAGATTAATAAAAGTTTATTAGATGTTGGTTTATTTTTAAGGTAAGCACAAAATTTTTATGCCTCGCTTTTTTTACTACAAACAAAACAGCTTTGATAACAATTTGTTTGGCTTAATATTTATCTAATTGGCTTGTTTGCTTTTGATTCGCTACGAGCTAGGCAAATAACTCATTTATTTTGTTTTCATTTGCTAAGATTGTGCCTTTTCTAATAATGGAAGTTAAAAAAAAAATTAAATAGGAAATACGTGCTGGTAGTTGTCCTAGAGCTGCACACACTGAGTGACTAACATTCGGATATCGGAAACCATAAGAGTTTCGAGATTGGTTAAATTAGCAAAAAGTTGCGTATTTTGGTGACCTTTAAGAATCCGTTTAGAAAATTTCAAAATTCAAAATAGTTTCCGAGATAACGCAGAAAAACTGAAAATTTCGTTTTTCGACTGTAGTTTAAAAGTGGCTTACTTTAGAAAAAAAACTCTGAGGAAAATTTTCAGGAGATTAAAAAAGTTATCAAAAGATACCAAACTCGACTTTTTATCACATCGACGCTAGGCGTCGCGACGTTTAACTTTTCATTTTCTTATGGAGGACTCGCCATTTTTTTGCTAAAATTAGTCAGTATAAATTACTCAGCCTAGTGAGTAATTTTTGCAAGAAAAATATAAGAAAATGAAAAGTTGAACGCCGCGACGCCTAGCGTCGATGTGATAAAAAGTCGAGTTTGGTATCGTTTGATAACTTTATTGACCTCCTGAAAATTTTCCCCAAAAATTTTGTTGTCTAACGGAAGCCAAGCACTTCCTATTGCAAGTGTAAATGTAAAAATCTTTTTATGAAATGCAGCTCTAGGACAAACGTATGAATTCTTTTGTAATTTCAATCGCGAGGCACAATTTTCTGTACACACACCAATCGGCCCCCTGTATGTTTAATAATAATTGTAACGCACGCTTGGATTAACATATTAAGGTGTAAGATGGTGCTCTCTCCGCAGGATATACGGATTTCGGCGGAAGTCACTATTGGAGAGAAGCGGACTCTTCAGAAAGCGAAGCGAGCAAACAAGATGAAGAGGGAATAATCGACGCTCGTCCTAACGTGGCCCAAAAGAACGCCGTGCACTTTCTCGTCGGAGGCGAAATGTAAGCTTACGTTTAGTAAATTAAAAATTCGGGCGCGGTTTTTAAAAGTTACTTTGTAGGTCGTACGAGGAACCCACGTCTTCGACGCAAAAACATGCGAGGGTTGTTTCTCAACCACCTTCTTTACGAAGCATTAGCAATAACAACATAATAAGTGCTCTAAAATCTGGAACTATTGTAAGGTCGCACTCTCAAGAGGTGAGTAGGTCTACCGAAAACGTGTCGTTAAATCCCAAAACGACGTTATCGGAGACGTCTTTAGATCGTGCTACCAAGTTGAAATCGATGAAACCACAAACTATTAAAGAACAACCGTCGATTTCTATCGAAGACGACGTATATTCGATGGAACAGTCGGAAGAAGAAATGAAAAAACGCAAAAAGAAGCTGTTTGGTTTCTCAAAAAAAAATAAAACCAAAGGAGATTGATTTGTTATTACTTTAGTTTAATTTGGTTGGTTAATTTTGGCTTGTTAATAGTTGTTTCTAAATCACTTCCGATTATGGGTTTTTTCTTTTTGAAAAATTTATGTGTAATATGAAAGTGCATGTTGTCCTATTAAATATTAGTGTTAATATAGAATGGCTCAGGTGTTGGTCTTTCATAGCTGTAGACGCTTTTTTAGTGATACTACGACATATAAGCAATTAAACCTTACGATGTGATCTTTTAAAAATAATGTTTCGGATTTAAATGCCAGTAATTTGTATCTCTTTTGTATATTGTAAAATATCGTCCATCTGTTGCGCTTCCCGACCGTTTACTCGTGTTTAAACCGAACAATTAAAGGTGAATTAAATTTGCTTATTTTAAAAAAGCGACAATTTAAGGTGTTTTTCACCTTACTTTTTTACGTAACGGGTTTTTATACGACTATTTTATATGTCGACGTAAAGTTAATGAAAAATGGGGTGACCTCCGTTTGTTTTTGAGATGCCAAAAGCAGAATCTCGTAACAAATTTACTAATAGTTTTATTAAACTTATTAAAAAGCGGGTTTATTTTTAAAATAATAAATGTTTTGTTCACCTTTATACTAAATATTGGAATGTTGTAATTCCCAATTTGTAAATTTATCAGAAGGTGTGTTTTTACAACCGTAATATTGTAAACGACAACTTCTCCGTGATGTTTTAATATCTGTGCTCGATACAATCTCGAATCTCGATGTCTTTTATCCAAACACGTGATAAAGTTGTATACGTTTACGTATTTTAGTTTCCTTTGTATATAAAAAAGAAGAATGAGATTATTGAAAATTAGTAGAGGAATCTCGTTTTAAAGTATTTTTATATCGAATAAATCTTGCCAGTTGTTAACTTATGGCGATAGTACTTATTTTAACATAGATATTGTTAGTCAAATGTTTGTGTATGTTTTAAAATCCTCGACTGATTTTCTTAACCAGAACCGCAAGTGTACTTTAATTAAACGATCTTTGATGAAAAAAGATCGATAGTATATATTTTGACAATAATAAAAAAAGACAACTCAATTATATAAAATTGTGATAAATTTTATCTCTGGTGCATATTTTCGATGTTAATTTATTTTTATGTATATTTCTTGTTTTTTTAATTAATAAGTACTCTTCTTTTTGATGGGTATCTGATTGTCCGTCATTCCTTAAAGTTCTTAAAAAACAGAACCTAGTGTTTTAAATTTAATAGGTAATGAAATAAATAAATTTAAGTAATATTTATTTATCGTAAGTTTCTCTTTGTCCAATTTACGATTATTGTGCACTTTATTTTAATTTAAATTGTTTTATTTTTATTAATAAATTAAATTAATAAACCACTTTTATCCAAATTTAAGAGTTACTTAATCGAGAGATGTATAAAATATCTTGAGAGTTGTGGAAGTTTTAAAATTTGCATAAAAGGCTTTTGAAAGAACCATATTGGAAGTTTCCAAAATAAAAAAATAATCGACGGTAGTTTGAATTTGCCGCCGTAGTTTTTAGTGTCAAAAAATATTTAGTGTGGACACTAAATTTACACTGGACAAACGTCAAACTTTGTTACTAAAAAGCTGTCAACAAATCACGTATTTTTTTCAAATAATCGGTATAAATTAACAATACACTTTAAAATTACTTTATTCTAATTTAAATTGTTTTATTAATAAATTAAATTAATAAACCACTTTTATCCAAATTTCAGAGTTACTTAATCGAGAGATGTGTAAAATAGCTTGAAGGGCTTGTGGAAGTTTCAAAATTAGCATAAACAGCTTTTAAAAGAACCAAATTAGATGTTTCCGAATAAAAACTAAAAAAGTTAAAAATAATCGACTGCAGTTTAAATTTGCCGCGATAGTTTTTAGTGTCAAAAAAAGTCGAGTGTGCTGCACTGGATAAACGTCAAACTTTGTTACTAAAAAGCAGTGTCAACTCGTAAACAAATCACGTATTTGTCAAAAATAATCGTTATAAATTAACAATAAACTTTAAAATTATTTTATTTTCTGTGCTATTACAACGTCATTAATTTCTTCGATAACATATTAATTGCAAACTACAAAATGAACTTTATTTTATTCATACTTCGTCGCCCCCTTGAAACGCCAATGACAACTGACAGCAAATATTTTAGTAACGCGCCAAATTCAATTTGTTCCCAATAACGCGTTTATTTATGTCAATTATTTCGAACTTTCCTCGACTTATCAACAATCGCTTTCGGTTAAATACTTTTCATACTGTTCTCTAAACATGTCTTTACTAAAATTACGAAGATTGAGAATATTTAAAAAGTAGTTTAAAGCTTTTGCTTCACATTTTCCCACTTCCCAATACGACTGCCACGAATTTTCTTTATTTGGATTTCTAGATGTCGGAATCGGACAGTCAAATATATTTTTGTTAGAAACTCCGTATGACTTTTCGTGTACGCTCTGACATACGAAGCAAGCAAATGCAGCAATTGTAAATTCTTGATTGTACGGAACTCCATATTCTCCTTGCTCTAACGTTGTTTTTAATAAATTATTTTCAAGCGCGCTTCCCTTCTTTAATTTGTGTTCCATATATTCTTCATATAAGTGGTCGTTTTTGTTTAATTTATGAATATATTCGGCCAAGTCTGACAAATTTTGATAGTTTTTGATTAAAATTGCAGATTTGTTGTTGGGTAACCAATCCTGTAAAGAAGTAAATTTACGCTGAAGTTAAAAACGTAAAGTATCTTACTTCGATAGTTGGAGAACCCAAGTATATAGGAACGGACCCTGCTATTAAAGGACGCCATAGTTTTTCAGTTATATAATCGTTACATATGGCATTTTCGATTGCAATTACAAATTTGTATCGAGCCACAAAATTCATAAAATCCACATTGTACAAGTCCTCGTAAACTTTATCGACGGAATACCTGAATTAAAATGTTGTTTAATTATTCAAAAGCATCACAGAACTTACTTTTCGGGTAATTTTTTATTGTTTAAACAAGCACCGTACGAGTCTACCTCGATGTGTCGCATAAGTTCTTCAACTATTGCGTCTCTTTCGATAGGAGTTTCACAGTCTGTTTGAACGTACAAAACGGGAGCGAGTTCTTTTAAATAATTATTTTTTTCAGCTACAGGTACATAATAGGTTGTATCTAAAACATCGTTTTTACAAAAGAGTCGTCAGAAAGGAGAGTTGTACCTTGTACCTGTAAGTAATTTTAAATTACGTAAATATTGCAAAGGTATAGGAAAGGAACTTTCTCGACTAAAAGTAGAAGTTACGCTAAATAAATGTTGTCCTTGCGGATGTAGAAAGAGGGCTAAATTCTTGGGCGATTCTTCGTGGAAAATAGCCCAAGGGGTATTAGCTTTAGGTAACGGTAAATCGTCAACTTCGAAATCGCTACCGTAAAATAAATAAGCCTAAAATAATAAATTTTTAATTGGAAGCGTTCAGCGGTTCAGAGTCAAAAATTTTTGCAGAAATGTCAAACTTACCGCCAAATTTGAATTATTTTGAAAATTTCTATCTCTGGACAGAAGGCATTTAAATTTATTACTACAATTTATTATTTTATTTAATTCCAATTGAAAAGGAGTCCACCAAAGTATAATAGGCAAATTCGACTTTTCGTTAGGGGAAGCCCAATTCTAGAAGAAAAGATTATTTGATTTTTGGGTCTTTTATTTCGCGGTAAAATAATTAATTACCGTATAAAAAATAATTGCTATAACACCGACACACGTTATCACAGTTACGGCGGTCTTAATACTCTTAATTCGTATTTTTAAAACGTAACGTAACATATACATAATTGGTAATATTTTTGAATACAATGAGCTGTAAACCTAATCACAAGTAATTTCCCTTTATGCGTGTACATGTTATCGCCAATTAGTAAACACAACGAGCTTTTCGATATAAACAGAAGCAAGGTCATTTGCCTTAACTCTCGATTCTCGAAGCCCCCTTCTCCTGGAAACTTTTCAATTAGTAGATATAGGCCGCCGAAATGCCGGGGCCCCGCTATTTAATTTCTAGAATTCGCAAAAAAGTACTTTTAAGTATTTTAAGAAAATTGCGCACAAAATTTTACATATCCTACCAGTCTACAAATAGATACGTGTTATCGAAAACAACTTCCTTTTAGCTTCTAGCGTGAGCAAGTTTTGATAAAACCTACAAAACGTTAGTTTTAAAATCAAAATAAATATATTATTTATAAAAACATTTTAAATTAATGCAACTACGCGTTTTTAATATATTAATTATTATTAAAAAAAATTGCGTAAATTAATTAAAAATGTAATTTAAAAGGAAAAATAAATATTCGAAACTTAAATTTATGCGGCAATTTTTGAAAAGTGCGCGCTAGTAAATAAGAGGAAGTTTGGTGAAAAATAAAATTCCCTAAGTCTCGAGCACGTCGGAAATCTGAACGCATATTTTGATCTTCTCCGTCTTTCGTTGGCTAACAAGCGGCAAATAGGTAGGAATTTTATAATTTTTAACCAAAAGTGTATCTCGTCGACGTTTAAATTTATAAAGATAGCCTTGTAACAATTGCTTTACCACTTTGTTTTTTAAAAGATTATTATTTTGTTCTCTAATCAAATACTTGTCTTTGTTATATTTACACGTGCGAATGGCGCCTTTATTTTAACCGGTTTTTTTGTAGTTTTTGCAGGAGCGCGCACTTAAGAAAGCTATCTTAATTTAAATTGGAAATGGCCGGCGAAACCGAACATGTCGGCGATTGCCCCGATGAGGTGGAATCCGGAGACGAAGATGAAGTTTCTGAAGTCGGTCGAAAATTGTTGAGATATCCGGACGTATTAGCGGCTCTACAAAATCAACGCAATATGGAAATGTTAGCCAACTTACCGCCTTCTGTTAAAAGAAGAATTAAGGCGCTCAAAAAATTACAATTAGAAACCACAAACATAGAAGCCAAATTTTTCGAAGAAGTACACGCTATCGAATGTAAATATCATCAATTATATACTCCACTTTATGAAAAACGCAGTACTATCGTATCTGGCGCTTACGAACCTAACGACGAAGAATCTCAATGGGCTTCGGACGAAGACGAAGAGCTCAGCAAAGACCTCAAGAACAAAGCTACCGTCGAAGAGCAGAAAACGCCCGAAGCTCCTAAAGATGATACGCCGACAAAAGGAATTCCCGAATTTTGGTTAACGATATTCAAAAATGTTAGTCTTTTGGCCGAAATGGTTCAAGAGCACGACGAGCCTATTTTAAAGTATCTAAAAGACGTTAAAGTTCAATTTATCGAAAATCCCATGGGTTTTGTCTTGGAATTTCACTTCGAACCTAACGAATATTTCACAAACGCGGTGCTAACCAAAGAGTACGACATGAAATGCGTACCGGACGACGACGATCCGTTTGGTTTCGAAGGCCCCGAGATTTACAAGTGTCGCGGTTGTACAATTAATTGGAATAAAGGAAAAAACGTTACTCTTAAAACTGTCAAAAAGAAGCAGAAGCACAAGAGTAGAGGTTTGGTCCGTACCGTCACTAAAACTGTACAGAACGACTCGTTCTTTAACTTTTTTACACCTGCAACAAGTGAGTAATGGTCGAGAGGGTGATTGTTTGTTATTAATTTTATGTTTAGTTCCAGATGAAGTTAGTGGTAGCGACGTGGACGAAGAAACTCGCAGCTTATTAACGTCCGATTTCGAAATCGGTCACTATATTCGCGAACGTATTGTACCTCGTGCCGTTTTGTACTTTACCGGCGAAGGTATCGAAGATGAGGAAGATTTTGAAGAGGAAGAAGATGACGAAGAGGAAGAAGATGAAGATTCTGATGTTAAAGAAAGCGGTAATACAAAACCGGTGGATGAGAACTGTAAACAACAATAAAATTGTGGTGGAGAGCGAGTGTGATTTAAAATTACGAATGTAACGAAATTATTGAAAAAAAGCTTGTTTTTGTTATTGGAAGAAATTAATACTTGTTAAAGTTCGTTTACTTTATAGCGAGTGGTTTATTCACACTTTGCTCTGGTGGTTTGGAAGCAGCTTGTTGCCGTAATTAAATTCCAATTTTAATAATGTTGAGAAATTCTTCATAGCTCAAGTATTCTTTTTGTAACGTTTTTGCTTGTATCATTTTGTCATTAAATATGATATTTCTTACTATTGTAACTATTTATTTTAATTTAAATCCCACAGCAAATTTAAAAAAAAAAAATTTGAAATTGGCGCCATTTATTTCTACTTATGCCAAATGTAGATTTGGCAACGTCGCCAACAGCTGTCATTGGCTATTGCAAAATGACAGATATGAACTTGACAGATGTACGTGAATTATCTACAGGATTGACAAGTGTAAGAATGCAATTCGACAATATTTTGAAGTTAACATTATAAACTAATTAATTATTTAAATGAAAAAATGATAAATCGTCTTTTAAAGGTATCTTTTATTAATTTAATCCTATTAGATGTATTGGTTAAAACCGATCCAACTATTAGGAGCAGCAATCCTGGTGGGTCTCTTTTAAATATTTGGTCGTATTTGTGATGTAAACATTTCTTATTTTAGGCTTAGTATCGAACGAACGGTATTTAGTCGACGAAATTTCCTCTTTACATAAGGTAAACTCAAATTTTGCATTTCGATCGCTTACATTAACTTTATTTTTTTAGGACTTATCATCACCTGTCAGGTAAAATTTTTTTAATTTTTAAATTCTTCGTAATTAGGGCTTTTATAGGGAATCGGTAATAAAAGATCTAAATGCCAAGTTACTCAAGTTTGAGCCGGAGTACCTGGATTTTCGACAAAGGTGGGTATTTCGTTTCTTTTATTTAAAAGCGTTACCAACTACAAGTACTTTTTAGACCGTTAGGTATACCTCATTTAGAGAAGGTTACCTTAATAAATGTCGACTCAAATAGAAGCATCGATATGACGTCTATTTCAGGAAGTACGGTTCATTTTCACAGCTCATTTTTTGAAGATAAAGTAAGTGGTCGCTTTAACACTGTTTTTATTATTAATGGTGTATTTTTAAGCGCATACCACCTTTGGGAAATACTTCGTTTAACGTTATATTCTTAGGACGAGAAGAAGGGTCTATCGAAAGTAATTTATTTATTCATACAACAGAAGGACACTTGAAGTATCACGTAAGTTATTTTACTAGCGATAGTTTGACTTACGTTACTGCGATACTTTTAGGTACGTGGTGCTAGCACTTCTAGTCCATATAGGTTACGCCCAATTGTCGGAATTAAACTTCCTTTAAATACTACGTTTTCGCCTCTCATTTACATGTATAATCCACATTCGGAAACAATTCAGGTTAATTACGTCGTTAACTGAATTACATTAGCTTATAATGATAACTTTGTAGATAGTGGAAATTTATAGCAGCGGAGGTGATTTCCATTTAGAGTTACCTAGTGGCGAATTAGAAGGACCCAAAAATATGTGGGAAATTAAACCTTTGGAAACTAAAGCCGTAATTAGAGTGCGTTTTCACGCTCAAACAGAACAAAATCATACCGCTTACGTTAGGTAAAGCTTTTGAGTCTCTAAAGGTTATCTCATTAATAAATTTGTTTCGCAGAATAAAATTAAATAATACGGAAGACATATTGGTGGTTCCGTTAGAAGTGGAAGTTACCCCGACTGCAGGATTATACGTATCTCAAGGTTTTGTAGATTTTGGTGTAGGCGGAACTTTGGATGCCCAACAACAAGTAGATCTATTAGTGCACAATCCTTTAAAACGTGCTGTGAAAATTCAAAGTATTTCGACCGATTCGAAAGCCATTAAAATTGATTACGACAGTATCAAAGTGTCGCCCGATGGAACTTTTAAAAATAACATGGAGCCCATTAAAATAGCCACTCTACGTTTGAACTGTGAGGTTTATTAATTTCTCTCAAAATTTTAATTAATGGGATTTAATTTTAGGGAAAGTTGCTTTCGAAAATAAAGATTTATCTGGAAAAATAGTAATCAAGTATAAAAATAAGAAAAGTCACACCGAAATACCGTATTATTTAAAAGCGTATCTCGGTGGCCTTTTATTTAATTCGACCACTACTAGTTATCTGGTTAACGAAGCTCCGAAGCACGTCGTTTCACGTAATGTGGTTGTAAAGAATAAATTTTTACAACCGTTAGCTTTAATCAACGTATCTTGTCCATCGGAAGCGTTAAATCATTTTAATGTAAGATTCTTTTTGTTACAGCTTCCAAATAACTAATTATGAATTTTTAAGATACGTAATTTTAAACCGGTGATTTTAAATCCAGACGAAGAGTCAATTTTGTTCACTTTAACATCAAAAACGAATCCTAAGACAACCAACGTTAAATTAAACTCGTATATTTTATTGGAAACTAACATATCTACAGTTAGGTTGCCACTTTTGAGTTATAACGGTAAACTTAAATTGGTTCGTTGTATTATTATTGATTTTGAATATTTCTTAACGTCATTTTTGTAGAAATTTCCTTACAAAAGCAAAGATAATTCTTTGGATCTGGGTCTTTTGAGTGTGGATTCTAAAAAGGACACCCATTTTTTGATTTTAAATAAAAATCCCGTACCCGTTAATTTGTATAAAATTACGGCGTCTTTGCCGACGGGTAATGCTCAAGTCATCGGGTGTAGTAAAGGAAATTATTCGACGGCGCTGTCTCATGATTTATATAAAAATATGACCAAGTGTGTAAGTAAATTTAAAAGTCGTATAAGAGCATACGATTTTATAAGGTTTAAAACAACGGAAGTTGCCATACTAGGAACTTTTCCCGTCCCTCAAATCTTGTAATTTTGTATTTTTATTAATTAAAATTTAATTTAATATCGTCAGAAAGCTAATTTTATGAGCTTTCAAAATATTGAACAATATACAGGGTGTTCTTAAAATGTTTCAAAAAAAATTTTTTTTGACATTTAAAAAATCATTACTCCGAAACGGCTCTAACGATTTTGATAAAAATTTATATTTCGATAGAGAATTACGTTGTCTGTAACATATCCAAAAAAGAAAATATTTTGTAGAGGGAATTTTGAGAAAATCCATTTGAAAATTTTGACACACTTTGGCCCCTTAAAGGTAGGCAATTTGGAAACAATTTTGAAAATCGACTTGGTTAGGACGAAAGCCCTATATTTTGGCCGTTTTGAAATTTTTATAACAATAATTACCGGCCAAGTTATAAGGGAAAAACGACAAAATGGGACAATCGTTCTATTGCCCGCCATTTTGAATAAAAAAATTTGAAATTTTTTGTTTCAATTGGGGCTCAGATGTACTATCTTATAGCCAAGTTAAAATGAATTTGGCCCAAATTTGCAAATATGCGCCCAAAATAACCACCTTAATTTTGGACACCCTGTATAGATTTCTTATAAAAGAATATTTTGTTCGTGAAATAATTTTAAAGTGGCCAAAATCAAATTTCGTTAAAATCGCTTTAGTAGTTTTTGCTCTAGGGTTGAGGGGGGGGGGACATCCAAGACATTTGGTACAAAAAAATAAAAATTTTTTTTTTGCAGTTTTGGAATTAGGGGGATTCAAATCATAAAGAAATGCCAAAAAAAAATTTTTTATTTTTTCTTTGAAACAGTTAAAAACGTGTTTTTTGTAAATTCGCTGTAACTCGGTTAGTATTAGTCGTAGGGCGGCCGAAAAAAAAACAAATTAAAGGAAATGTTACACGCTTTAAAAAGGCTTTGATTGAATTTTTCGCTAAGTCGAATACTTTTCCAGTAATTTCCAAAAAACACGTTTTTACCACTTGAAATTTGTTAAAATTATTCTTAATAATTTTGACCCAAATATAGGCAATTTTGGATGCTAACGAATTTGCAATTATACGTTTAACGGTGAGAACGCCACGTTCGGAAGGTCAAGTATGGGGGGATGTGACGATCGAAACTCAATACGAACGCCTCACCGTTCCCGTTCATTATAAGGTGGCTCAAGGAAAATTAGAAATTGGACCGGATAGGCTCGTTTTTGATCGTTGTTTTCCGGTACGAATTTTTTTAAAGAGTTTGAACCATTTTAAAAGTTATTTTTGTAGGGAAAAATTTGTTCGCATCCCTTAAAAATTCATTCGACGTTTAACGAGCCCATGATGATAGAAAATATCGTTAGTATACCTCCCGATCCACGGTTGAGTACTCGACATTTAAGTCATATTATGGCACGATCGACTAAAATTGTCGGTCACCTTTATTTAGATCCACAAATTACTTGTCAAAACGAGTGTTACTCTAGTCTTAATGTTAACGATAGGGGTAAGCTCAATTTCTTTGTGATTTACAAATTAGTAACTTTTTTCTTTTACAGAGCGTTGGTTAGAAACTCTGGCCCTTCCTCTCTCCACCCCCGAACTCGATTTAAGTTTAGTAAATATGTTCTACAATCGTTACTTAAACGAAACTTCAAACGGTTTAAAGAGATGGCAAAATTTGACCATGCGACTTGACACGTCTAAAGTAAAATTGCGTATATTTAAAACGCGGGTTAAAATGAGTTGGCCTTCTTTAGTGGTAAACGCTAACTCGATTAACAATTCTATCGTTAAGTTTCCACTAACGCAAGTCGGCAACCTCTCCTTTCGTAATATTACCATTTGTAACCCTTCGAGCTACAATTTAATAGTGCAGCTCGTTTTACATCATAATTACGGAGGTTTCGAGAGCTTAAACGAAGGTTTGCCGCCTAATTTTATCCCGGGTTATTCGAATTACGAATTTCTTAGTCGCGAAGGTGTTTTCTTCTTTAACGAGAACCTCAAACATCAAAACGAGTTGTTTTATCAAAGGATGCGCTTGAACGTGCACGAAGCGAGTTTGTCGGTGGTTTTAAGTCCCGGAGAAAACTATACGGTAGGCGTAGGCTTTGAAGCTAAAGACGAAATTTTAAATTCGGCATTTTTATACATCAGGAATAATTTAACTGTCGTCCAAGTACTCGAGTTAAACGGACAAGGCGCTATTCCTAATTTTAAATTTGGGAATCGTAAACCCGGTTCCGCTCAACCTTTAGCTTTCGAGTTGACCGAAAGGCATTTGAGAGATTGCGAGCATAAAGTTTGTACTTCTTCTTCGAGCTTAACTGTTAAGCGCACGTTTACGGCTCGCAATATGGGCGATTTGCCCATCTTGATAAATCAGTTTACTATAAATGGAATGCCTTGCGAAGGATACGGATTCAAAGTTTTAAACTGTGACCCCTTTTTGCTCCTGCCCAATAGCACGAGGAAAATTGACATCGCTTTCACTCCGGATTTTACCTCGTCCAAAGTCGTACGAACTTTAAGCTTGGATACTAGTCTCAATTTCCCGGTAAACTACACTTTAGTAACTACGATCCCGGCATCGTACTTAACCACTTGTTCGATGGCAATAATACGCCCGACTTGGGAGCCGTACTTATATTACGTCACTTTTTTCATTTGCGTCTTCTTCTTCTTCTTTATAAATATGACGCTCTTTGTGGACGCTCAACAAATTCTGCAAGGAGCCATTGTTTTCGTTAAAAAAGAAAGCTCCACCACACAACCCATTTTCGACTTGGGAGTCGTCGGTAAAGACGTCACCGAGGAATTCCGAACGCCTAAAAGTGAACAAGTCCCGGTCGACGATAAAGTAGAAGAGAAAGCTAACGAGAACGAAATTATCACACTGATGGACGCTCCTAATAAGCCCAAACAAGAAGGCGAGAAATACACGGCTCTTATACCGACCGTGGGTAAGTCGAAGAAGAAGTTGTTGAAGAAAAACGAGCTCGTCGAGGAGGTCCATAAGAAAATCGATGTCAAACATAGACATAAAGGGGAGTCGGAGCAAAACAAAAAGGTCGAGACTCCCAAAGAGCACAAAAAGCTAAAAAAGTCACATTTGAAAGCGGACGTTGTACCGGAAGAAGACGTCGGTCCGATTTTATCAAATGCAAATTGCGAGGAGGTGGAAGTTAAAGCTTACGGTAAAAAATCGCCTGTTGCAAAACTTATAGCAAAGCCTCAAATTGAAATTGCTAACAAAGAAAATTTTGCTAAACCCGAACTTAACAAAAAAATGCGCAAGTTTGTCCAAAAACGCGATAAAGAGCTCCAAAACGAGATCAAAAACGAAAAGCCGACGCACGAGTACAAAGCTAAAGGAAAAACGCTCAAAGAGTACAAAGAAAAACAACCGTTGGGTAAGCGAATATCGGTAGAAAGGAAACTATCGGACCATCAAAGTAACTCTGCAAACCGCATCAGTCCGACTATTCAAAGTAACAGCATTTGGAGCGAAAATCGCGCCACGTTCAGCGACGTGGTCGCACGTAACGAAACTACTCCGACAAACGTCGCACCTTCGTCGAGGACTTGTTTAAATCAACCCCACCAGCCACATCCGCAAGCCAGCAAGCCGTTTATGTTAGTAGAACCGTACAAACAAACACCCACAGATTTGGGACCCATCGGTTCCACTAGAAAGGTCGAATATTCGGAAAATCGAAATTTAAACGCCATTCGAGACCATCAGATAAATCAGTTGTCTAACAGTTTCTTTAGCGATTCTCATAACGTCGTCGGAGACGGTTCAAATAGCTTCTTGAATTACGCCAATAATTGGGATCACAATTCGCCTCCGCGAGTTAATCCGGTACCTAATTTTGGATACAACAACGTGGCTACTTTGGGTAAGCTCGGCAAACAAAAACGACGGTGATTAATTGAAATTTTGTAGATTCGTGGGGACATCAAAACTCAAACATCGGAGGAGTTTGGAACTCTCAAAACGGGCACGACAATTATCCTACGTCTCCGCAGATAAATCAAGAGAGTCGTTATTTGTGGGGAACTTCGACCGTTTGGCAACCTCCGACTCAATTCCCCAGAACACCTACTAGAACCCCACCGGGCTTTCAAACCACCAGAGAAATAGAGGAGGTAACATTTTTGAGTTTGTCAAAGCCTAAATTAATTTCTTGTGTTATTAGCGTCTTCAGCAACAGAATCAATCTTACGACTTGTTCGGTATGACGAATATGTGGGCTCAACAGTATCCCAACCCTTGGAATCCACCTCAAGAGCAATAAATCGTCGGCAAACTTTATGGCTTCTTTAACTGTATTAAGAGCGTTTCTTAATTGTAATACTCATGTTCTCGTAATCCCCACCCAAATCAAAATTAATTGTTGTTCAGAATCACGGTAGATTCGTCTTTACCAAATTTCGAGGTTTGAATGTTCAGATGTGTTTTAAAATGTTTGACCTGTTCCAAAACAATTAAATGTGGCAAAAGTAAAAAAAATCTTTTTATTTTATGCTAATTAACGGTTAAACCACAGTTTTACAAAGTTATTTTATTAGAAAAAGCTTCAAATTTATAATACAAACGTTTGAATTTAAATAATATGAAATTTGGAGTTTGAGTAGACTCTCTTAATGCCCATATCTGCAAAAAGTTTAATTAAAACAAGTTTCGCCATTAATATTATTTTATACTTTTGGAATTCCCATTCCCTATTGTCTAACGGACAGACTTGACGAGTTTTTAACCATCGAGAAATACAGTGGAAGTGAAAAGCGTGCTAGAACGTGTTAGTAAGTAAATTAAATTTATAACGAATAAAGAGTAATAAACTTACATTGCACACACCCCAAGCAACGGTACATTCCTCGCTAGTAGCCGATGCTTGATTTGCTTGACATTCGATACAAAGGTCCATGATGTGATTACGACAAATAGCGCAATTGTCGACAACGATATCTTTATAAAATAACTAAATTACAAACAATCGTAAAGAGATTAATTAAACATACCCCAGGCCCATAAGGCAACGGCGTTCCACTATAAAATAAATATTAAAAATATTTTTGAGGTTAGAAAATTTTATTGTCTACCTTTTTAACTTCGAATCGCTTTTTTTCACCTTTAGAACTACTAGAAGTTGGGGCTTCGACTTCTTCGTCGTCTATATCCATGGCGGATGCCATTTTATTTGACTAAATCACAAAATAACTAATTTAAATTCGCTATTTAGGAATGAATTAAATTAATCCAAATGTCATTCTAACAAAAATACTATACAGAGTACTACGTTACCGTCGGTCAAGGGTAGTAACATTAAACAGGTTATCTCGGTGAAAAAAAACCATACAATCGATCGATTTCTGACGTCACACTTAAAACTTTTTTTAAATTTAATTAAATTACTGCCTTAAAGCAACTTCAAGTACAATTTAAAATAAAAATGTTTAATGAAATCTAAAATAAAATTATAAATGCGACTTTGTATACTATTTGACATTTTGTAACTTCTTCCATTTTTTACTACCGAGGCAACCTGTTGATATTGGATCTTGGTGTTGGGGGATGCAAATTGAAATTAGTGTGGTTATGTAAAATTTAATAATTTGTATTATCTAAGGATCTAATACAAATTTCTTCTTAGATATCAGAAAATCATGACATCATGAGAAGAACACCTCGAAGAATAAAATACAATGTTTAGGCTACAACTGCTAAAAGAAGCTGTTCGAAGGTTTCGACTGTTCTTAATTTTATTTCGCCTCTCTGAGAATTAGGTGAATTTTGCATTCTTAATTTTGTGGCAGAATTCATAATGTCTGTTGTAGTTCTAACATGACCTGATGACCCTAATTAAATGTAGCAACAGAAGAACTTAGTTACTGTCAGCCATGCACTGCGCACTCTCGTTAAATTTGCAAAATTGCGTTAGTAGTTCATCCTTGTGGCATCATGTCGCTTCTGTCGCAATTTTGGTAGTTTTCGTCATTATTATAGTTGGTAGCTAATTACCGTTTCTGTTGCTACCATTATAATAATATTAACTAAAGTAAAAAGGACGTTGCTACTGACAACCAGTGTTTTGTTTAACTTTCAACTTACAATAATTTTCCAAGTAATGTCTAAAAAATGTCTAATGTGGAATTAATTTAAATTCATCAAATTTTTGAATTGTGATGAGTTTTAAAGTATTGTGTTATTATTTCTACAATTTTTAACAAGAACTAAAAGTGCTCAATATATAAAATGTAAGTAGGTGTCGTCTATTTTCACGTGGTTTTCAATTTCATCAAATAACTGGAATTTACTTAATTCTAAAGAAATTTAGAAGGTTCGAGGTACAATGGTGTTTACTTGTTGCGTTTTCTACATTGCAAGATTTCTCTAATGAAAACTTAAACAAAATGTCAGATATGAGGTTTTTATATTTTTTATAAGATTGTAACTTGGGCTATCGGGTATCGGTAACTCATTAGAGAAATAATAAGGAATATAGTCCTTTGTCTGTAAAAATCTTATGGTTATGACAGCTCTCAAGAAAAATTATTAGAGAAATGTTATAATGTAAAAAGGCCGTATAAGATGTAAATTTAAAACAATATGTAAGACTTGTATAATTTCTAATGTAAATAATATTGATATTTGTGCAAACGAAAAGTCTTAATAAAGCGAATTAAATTATAATAATAAATTGTTTTTATTTTTTCCACAATTTCCAGCAAACTGCCTGTTCCAATTTTAGTAATTTCAGTATTCTTGCAATTTCTAGCTTTAAAATTGCATGATTTTACTGAATTGCTTTAAATTATCTGTCTTTTAGCGTATTCAAAAAGTTTTTTAGTACAATAATAGTAATATAATATTTGAAATTCCCGCCACTTTTTGAGTATTTGAGCAGCGCCAGACACGCAAGATGCCACAAGGATCAACTATTTTCATTATTATTACTATTTTGTCATTATTATTATCAAATTTTTACGATTACAAAAAAGGAGTCGAGTCGCCTATCTATTTCTACCAACATAATATCCGTCATCTATGCTGTCAGCTGTAGTCGAAATCGAGTAAACGGATTAAACTTGTTTTTTTATATGAAATGCAGTTAAGACTAGAAAATTTATTAAGTAGCAGTTGATGTTATCCGACTTATTTAACACCAAGTATTCTTCAAGAGAGATAAAAGGTAAAATTTTATTTTTTGTTCTCAACCATTTTGCTAGTTCTTAAACACTTTTTGTTAATAAACTTGACCTTTAATGCTGATACTTTAACAGGTAATTTAATATCATCGAGCAAGCTCTAAATTTGCTAAAGCTTCTTATCTTTGCATAAATACAACTACATAAATAATTACGATAAACTAAGAAGGTTTAAGGAATGTCTTGGTGAACTAAAAACCGATAGTTCCTATACATTTTGGAAAATTTCAAAGAAAATTAATATCCTAATTAAGCCTCCTGAAGTGGCCACTTTAGAAGTTAGAAGATTATTAATTGCTGTTTTCAATGTAATTTTTTAAAGTGCGCTGGATTTCCTAATTTATGACAACAAATAATGGAAAAGAAAACAGGATTAGGACGTTTATGTGGTCATGAAGGATGATTTCTTTCTAAATGGTAAAAAATACTTCTTAAACTTAATTTGACGTATGTAGTTCTTTTGTTGGAGTAGTTTATTTGCTTATTTCTACTGTGGAAATGCACAAATTTAGTAGGCTTTTCGCACCGTGCAAATGAACTACCGTTATTTTATTAGTGACATCTAAACGTGAAATAAGAAACGAATAATAGATGCCGATAACGATTTCCTGTAATGACGTTTTTTGTTTCGATTATTGATATTAGATGACGCTACGCTCTAAATAATATTTGACATTTGAACATTGCCCATGTCAATAAAACTTTTAAAAGTCGCTTAAAAAGTTACGGAATGGCTTCTCTTTACTTGGGTGTGCTGAATGCAATTTTATGTTACGAATTAAATGAATTTGTGTGTAACTGCGCGTTAATTATTTTTTTAAACAGTTTGTCAAGTAATGTATGTTACGTAACCACAAAACATTTATTTGTTCCACTAAAATAGTACATCATAACAAAGTTTCAATCCAAACTTTATGGTTTTTTGTATTTGCAGGTGCTGATAAAGAGGAAGGAAGAAGAAGGAAAGAATGAGTATTAAGTGCTGTATGAAATTGAGTTGGGATATATCTAAAGAATGTCAAGTTATTTGTGAAGGCCTGGTAGATTTGATACAATAAACGTTCTTTGAAGTTAAACAAAACTTTGTGTGCAAAGTTATGTGCCCAAATTACAGCACAAGATTTTTTCATGTTCTTTCTTATGGTACAAAACTACGAGCATTATGATATTTGCTATTTGAATATGAATTTTGACGATGCGACGTCCTTTTCATCAATGAATTTAGAGTAAGTTAACTTCTTACTTGTAACTGCCCTTTGCATTCAGTAAATATTTTACCTCTGATACATAACGTACTCTGCTTTAAAAATGTATTCCCTCTGTTTATTTCTAGATAGTTTGTTTCCAAGCAGACGGCATTCACCTGGTGATGAAGTGATGATGATTTTAGTATAACTGCAAGTGACCTGGAGATTATCTTTGAGATAGTGATAAATTAATGATGGTGGTGGCTAGTGTAGATGCGACGTCCTTTTCATCAAAGAATTTAGACTACTTAAATGAACTTCTGACTTGTAACTCCCTTTGCATTCAGTAAATGTAGTAATTTAGGTCTTGTTTTTGCAGGGAATAATTTTACTTAAAAATATACAAGTCCAAAATTAGACAAGAAATAAATAAGACGAAAGAAGCTTCTAATAAGGACATTATAAAAAGGAAAAGTTGCGAAATTGTTGGACAATCGATGAACAATTAGTTTGAACAAACTTTTGGAAGATCTAATCTACCAACTACAAGTCCACCAATTGATATTTCAATCAAGATGTGAAGTATAGAATAAACTCTATTCCATTTAGTCGGTTAATTTCAAAGCAACTGCAAACATATGGAGTTCTCTGTAAGTCTTTAGTTCTCCTTGCACAAATAATAATCTCCCCGAATTTCCCACATATACTTGAAACTTGTTATTTTCTATTTAATTCTTATAGTAAATAAAGAAGTACAACTCAGTTAATATTTCTAATTCTTAAGAGTGGAATTCTACTCCATGGAGATGTTTTTAGAATATTTTTTGAATATTTTTATGAGAGTTTCATTCTGCTAAATTTCAATTTGTAATCTTAAATTGCCATAGAAATATAAATTTTGTAACGTCCAGTTTATTTTAGATCTGCTAATAATTCGAACATTAATTAATTTTGTGCTTCTAGATAAAAACAATTTAACGATTGACAAAGCAGCCTGATTATCAAGTTTGTAGTAGGTAGCAAAATAATTACTCGAGGAAGCCCATTTATTGCTACACCACTAACTTAACAGCGTCGGATCTGGTCACTGCTAAATGGATAAATAATAATTTTTGATGAATGTGGAGTGGGATATTAAATAATAACGGGTAGCATTAATTATTATAAATCTATTGCCCAATACTAATTTAATGGTGTGTTCCATAATTTATCGTTTTGTTAATGTTTTTTACAACTTTCATTTTTAGTTTTGAAATGTTAAATTATGGGGCACCCTCAGCAAAATGATTTTCTTTTCTTTGTTGTAAAAGCTGTAGGGTATCTATCAAAACGAAATTAATACAAACATTACAATTAGTTCAAGGAAACTAAATTTAAAAAAATACAGTTTGTAATTTTTTAATTTACTTTCCTTTTAATGTTTTAACAATTGTGAGCAATCAGTCGATTATGCAATAAACTCTTTTTAATGTAAGTGGAAAAATACGCAAAGCATAAGGTCTGGCATTGACTATTACATAAATGTTCACTTTTAAAATGATAAATATAAAAATTCAAATACATAAATAGTCATACCTGATTATTTGTCATTATTTTGCCACAGATAACAAATTTGTTAATTTTATTTGTCGATTGGGCTTCACTCTATATTTGTTAGTTCAAGTGTTAACATGTAGTAATAAGTATAATTTCTCCTCGTAACAAGGATACCTACCCACAGCAAGGAATAGAAATATTATTAAGGTACAGCGAATGCTTGAATTATTAATTAATTTTCTCCTGTAATGTTTGTAATTGTTTGTCATAAGCGGTTATTGAACTTAAGGGGGAGAAAACCACTCGTCTAAATTCATTTTTGTATATTAACTTGAAAAATACCCGAAATTATTCAGTTTGATAAGCGTAGTAAAATTATAAATCTTGTAGTTTCATTTTAATATTTCAAACGATAAATTGTGGGCCTCCTAAAGTTCAAAACCGATTTTATGTTTCTTTGTTTACTAAAACAATTTAACATAAACATTACAATAAGTTAAAAAAATTAAATTTTAAAAGTCCCGGTGTAACTAATTAGCAGCTAGAATTAATAATGAATTGAAATAATTTTTTAAGAAATAAATTATGGTGAAAAGCAATTTGCGCCCATCATATAGGCAACCCCTTAGTTTAATACTCTCATACCATTGGATGATATTTCTTTAGTGGTAGGGAATGAGTAGGAGAAAGTTAATATAAGTCCGATTTTCGCCATAAGTTCAGATTCTTATCAGTAACACAGATCAGCAAATTTTAGAAAAATAAGGGTTACTCTTGTGAAAATCAACTTGCAATTTTCGAATTTTTTTTGATTGGAAGTTGTTCGTAATATTATTATAATTATTTCCACCGAATATTAATTAATTTATTGTAAAAATTGAAATATTGTGATCAACAATTATTTCTTAATTTAAGGTAATTGTAAATGCCTGTAGTAGTAATTATAATTTTAATCATAAGTCATTTGTAATTATATAGGGTGTATTGGATTTATTAACATCCTTTAATTAATTAAAAACAGTATAAATTAATCAATCTTTTGCGTTTTATTTGTACTATAACCATTGTTTCCATTTCTTGAACCCCAGTTGTGGAGTACGTTACATAATTATATTTCTAGTAGTGATTCATTAGTTTTAGAAAAAAGTCAGTGCATTTAAAGAGCATAAAAAATATTGTTTCATATTTTTCCGTAACTTTTGTTCTTGCTATAGTATCTATAACTTCGCTTACTCACAATTTCTAATTTTAAGGCCGTTTTCCCAAAATTTGGAGTTTTATATAAAATTAAAGAGAGCGCATAATTAGTTCGAGGTTGTTTAATTCTAAAATAAATGAATTTAAAAAGTTCAAAACGTATATAATATATATACATATATATCATATAAAACATCCATTGTTTGAGATTTATGAATAAGGTACAGAGAATGTTTTAATAATCAATTAAAAATTATTGTTGATCACAATCCTTAAGTTTTTACCCTAAATTAATTAATACTTGGTAGAAATGCTTATTTTAATATAAGGAACAACTTCCGATTAAAAAAAACAAAAACTCAAAGTTGATTTTCAACAAGAGTAGGTAACCCGTAACCCTTATTTTTCTAAAATTTGCTGATCTAGTTACAGAGGGTTGCCTATGTGTTAAGGCGAAAATTTAAATTTCACTAAATTACATTTGCACTATTTAATTAATTTCTTAAGAGTTATTTATGATTAAGAACAAAATTAAATATTTAAGCAATTATTAAAATAAGAGTAATTTTATATTCAAACATTATTTTTTTTATCCTGCCGAGTTCTTAGTAACAATAAACGTTACATATACGTTGTGACGTAAATCTGAAAATACGTTGTGACGTAAATCTGAAAAGTTTAAATTAAAAAAGCACAACAATTTTTATGATTCACTCTGTGTCATTTATAGTAAAGTATTCCGTAATTTATTTACAGTTTCAATTCAACTTTCGTGCTAGAAGGATCGTTCCAAGTGCCGGTGCTCTTAACACCAGAACATGAGGATTACAAGAAAGTGAACAGAGACCAAGACGAAGTTATTGTAAGTTTAAGAGATATTTTAAAATAATTATTTTTAATTAATAATTAAGTTTTGCAAATGAAAATTAATAATCATTGGTTGATTATGGCTTTGCTTTGTAATTAAAACAAGCACGAATATAAAAGGCAAGAGCTTTTTGACGATTCACCTTGTGTCGTAACATAATACTAAAACATGTTTTAATTCGTTTCAGTTTCAATTCAACGTTTACTTGGAAAAATGCTCCCTTAACTGACGCTTCTCTTTGGCCCCACAACAAAACGATTACTAGAAATTTTAATGGACCAAGATGAATTTATTGTAAGTACTACCTATCTAAATTTTTTTTGTCACAGGGTTTTAGCGAGATTTTGAAATAATTATTTTTAATTAATTAATTTTTTTGTTTGTAAAAATAAATAAATATTGGTTAATTATGGAATTGCTTTGTAATTCAAACAAGCATAAATATAAAAGGCACTAGTGATTAATGCTTTTGCAGATTAACTTTGTGACGTGACATAATACTAAAACAAGTCTCAATTCGTTTCAGTTTTAATTCAACGTTTCACTTGGTAAGATGCTCCCTTAACTGACGCTTCCTTTGGGCCCTACAACAAGACGATTAACAAGACATTTTAATGAACCAAGATGAAATTATTGTAAGTACTACCTACCTAAAAAAATTTTCTCGCAGGGTTTAAGAAAGATTTTGAAATAATTATTTGTGATTAATTAATTAATTTTGCAAACGAAATTTAATTAATTTGAAACAATCATTGGCTTTGCTTTGCAATTCATACAAGTATAAAGTATATATTGATGATTAAATTTGTGACCTGACATAATTCTAATATTTAATAATTGATTTCAGTATACATTCAACGTGCAAAGATGTTCCATTAATGCCCGTCATAACTTAACAGTTTTTAGACCAAATCAAGTGGATTACAAGAAATATTAATAGACCAAGATGAAGTTATTGTAAGTACCTACCTATAATTTATTTCATTGATGCTTTTATATATTTTTAATTAATTAATTAATTAATTAAATTGTGTCGTAACATAATACTAAAACATTTCTCAATTCGTTTCAGTTTCAATTGAACGTTTCACTTGGAAAGATGATGCCGTAACTGACGCTTACCTTGGACCCCACAACAAGACGATTACTAGAAATTTTAATGGACCAAGATGAATTTATTATATGTAAGTATGATTTTCTCAAAGAGTTTTCGAAATATTTGTAAAGAATTACAGGGTATAACCAAAATTAGGGTACCCCTATTTTTTGTTTTCTTTAATTCCTAATTTTTATTGTACATTTAAATGTATAATTTAATTCTCTTCTAAACTCTTTAGTATTGCTATGATTTACAGAAAATCAAATTTTATTAAACATACAGGAAATTAAAATAAGCATTCACAACTTTAAGACCGTGTAGTACTCATTCAAATGAGTAAAAAGTTATAATTGAGGGGTGTCCAATAGTTCATACTTTTCGAGTTACGGCCACAACTCAAAAAGTATGAACTACTGAACACCCCTCAATATAACTTTTTCTACTCATTTTAATGCGTACAGAGGGGTGACAAATAGTTCATACTTTTTGAGTTGTGGTCACAAAAAAGTATCAAGTATTGCAAACCCCTTAATATAACTTCTGTTACTCAATTTTATGTATATTACCATTGACTATAAACTATCTAAATAAGACCGGAAACTGAACGGTATAAGAATGCACCCAGTCGACCGAGGTTTAGTTTTTCCAAGTTTTTCTTATCGCTGTGTATTTAAATAATAATTGCAACCCGCTAAACATCGAAACACGACAATTTCTATTCTAGTCTGTCGGGAGAAATCGTGTTAAGTTCGTTTCATACTAAAGTTTGCTGCTTGAAGCTGCGAATTCTTTAAATCTGTCTTCACAATTTTTTTGTACTTTTTTTGACTTAAAAAAAAATCAAAAAATTTTTTTTTTATATTAAATTGCTTAGTTTTGTTATTTAAAACTTTATTTACAATATTATCCAACATCCGTTTTTAAATTTTTAAACTACCTAACCTTCTTGCAAAATTTTATCTTTTTCTAAGAAAAGCTGTTTGAAATCTGCAATGGATTAAAATTTTTGCAACTCTGACAATAAAAAAAGGTTTAAAGTTTTAAATACAATTGAGAGGATCGGAAATCTAAAATTTGTGAAAAGGAAATTTTCATTTATTTCATATTCTTAACAAGATACTTTATTATATTTTGAATTTCCAAAACAAAAATAAATATGAAATTGCACATGAAATAATAAAATTGCACTTATTATAAAATTGCAAATTGTTTATTCGGTAATTCAACGTCCATACAGTTGGAAAGACACAACAGTATCAGAAAGTAACAGTATCTATTTATTGGATAAAGTCCGAATTTTATGGTTAGCACTGAGATTTGTTTTTTGGATTAAATTTCTGTGAACTCTATTTGTAATCAATTTAATAAAAAATTTAATTAGTGAATCAACGTGCACTTCACAATTCCAGTTGAAATCATATTTCTTACAAAAAAGATCGAACAAAATTTTAAGCTCTCTTTTCATTTCGGCGGTAAACTTTTTACACAATTTGTATTTATCATACAATTTTAAAAAGTTTGACAAAAACAATTGATTTAAGGCACAAAATCCATCCGAAGGTCGTTTCAGATACCTTATTTCTGTTAAATTAAAATCTTTGTAAAAAATTAATAGCTCTCTATCTTCTATTGGATCACCTTCTGATTTCAAAAGAGCAATTTTGCAATGGTCGCAGTTGTATTTTTTAATAATCCAATACGCTAGATATCCAGCAACATAAGCATTGCTACAATTTTCCAATGATGGTGTCGAAATCTCTAAATTTGAAACTAACATTTGAGATTGATGTTCACTGCATATTTCTGTAAAAGTAAAACACTGATTAAAATTTTGAATTTCAGTAAATAAGATCCAACTACCTTCTAGCTCATCGACTTGTAATTCTGATGTTTCCATTTCCAATTCATCTAAACGTTCTGCACCTGTGCTTCACAAACAATTGCTCTAACTTTAAATGAAATTGAAAATAGTTTTTCGATTACCGCAGTAACTAATAATTTTAACCGGTCTTTAGATGTAGGACCTGAACTAGCGAAGAAACAAAATGGAAACTTCCAACGATAAAAAAGGCCTCGAATGTAAAAAACTAGAGCAGTATTCGCTAACTTGCTAGATTTTTGCAAATGTCCCAAATCTTCGTAACCTTCAATTTCATCTAGAGCCCAATTGACCCGTAAGTCTTTTTTTAACGAAATTTCGTCCATTAAAAGTACTACTTGTCTTTCTCTATCATTCATGGTCTTCGCTTTTTTAGACAGCTGTTTTATTAATTCCGAATTTACTCCCGTGCTAATGTTTGCTATTTTCAACCAATTATTAATAGTTCTTACCGATGGCAATGCAAATTTTAAACTAACGCGTAGAAATCGATACGTTGAAGGTGATTTGTAATAAATACTTAAAGCTAACTCTTTTTGTTTTTTGGTCCAAGGTGTTTTAAGTTTATGGAACAATTGCATTGCAACAAAAGTTTTTACGGCGGGACTCTTGAAACTTAAAAAAGACATAATTACTTGAAAAATAGATTTTTTTGGTTTTTCAGAAGCGCGTTTCTTTAATCTCGTTATCTTTTTTTTATGAGAACGCATTTCTTTTCTTAAATCGCGAATTTTATATTTTAGTTTACGACATTTCGGAGTCAGTTTTAAGGACGGCAAATTTAAAATTCTACTACTAGCTTCTGAAGAAGATTCATTGTTGATTAGTTTGTTATGGTCAACAATATTTTTAATTCCACTTTTGCCTTGGTATGTTTTTAAAACCTGGGGCAACTGAGAAATACTTGGATCGCTTTGCATCGACGTATCTTTGCGAATTCTTTTTGAAGGGGGAGGTGATAATTCTTCTACGAACCAACAAACACATTAAGTTTAATCAAAATTGGCAAAATTAAAATTAAAACTTACCTTCATCAATGTATTTTATAGGAACAGCGGTTTTAGTTAAATGTTTGTTTCTACTTGTCACTATAATGTCACGTTCGGAAAAGTGTTTTTCACATAGTCTTGTATACTTTAATTCATTAATATCCTTATCCGTTAAACGAATATTGCCTGAATTTTTTACCCATTCATTAACTCTATATTTATCACTAATGGGAAATTTAAAAAATGATAATTTAGTACTTTTTGTATGTTTGTTATCACACTTCACAAAAGCGCATTTGTAGTCATATTTTTCTTTCTCCATTTTTAACAATTCACTTCGGTAGTTGGGAAGTAACTGATCATGAAACTGAAAGGTAGGGTGGGAGATTCGAGTCTGTAAAGCAGTTCGAGTGCCACCTGCTATCGAGACGGTTTTTCGCGGCCGTCCTAGCCCCGTTTACTTTCGAGTCTTATACGCTCTTAAAGTAGTGAATGCTTTTTTTTAAAACCATGTATAAATTAAGCAAATTTTTATTGATTATAAAAATTTCAATTTACTCTTTTTTAGAAACTGTCTCAAATCTAATGTAAATCACGTCATTGAAGTTAGCTTCAGCTTTAGATTCGAGATTTGCTTTTTTTACAGTGGACCAGACAAATACTGGACGTAAATAAAAATTTCTTCTTTAATTTATAATAATCTAATTATTTAATAATTTAATTAACTTAAAATTAACAAATTATAAACTTAAAAGTAATTTACTAAAAAATATAATCGATTATAAACATCAAACAACAATTATTATAACAAATTATAAAAAATACATGTCTTTTTAAAAACGGCTTTAGGTAATAGAGGGATACCTTTAGCAGTAACTAAAAGGAAATTAAAAAATTATCTCTCTTAATTGGTATAGGTACCTACCTACTACCCTTTTGTTATTTGGTATATTTTGTAATACCTATATCGGTTTATTACACCCAGCCCTCAAACAACAATTTGACAACTTTGACAATTAGCGAGAACACGCAAAATTATTCCCATCTTGAGGAAGGCTTATCCATATTAATTGAAATCCAAAAAAAATCGTAGCTTTTTTAAAACAATAGACTATTTAATGAAATTTGTTATGCACGCCACTTAGGCACTCATCTATCGAATACCACCTTTAAATTCGTTTAATCTCGATCTGGGGGTGGCACAAATATTTTCTTACAACTTGAAAAATTCCTAACTTTTTTAAAAGCATAGACAAGTTAATAAAATTTATTATGTAGGTCACTTAGGCACCCATCTACCGGGTGTTGAATGACTTATCAATACATAGGGCAATAGCACGTAAAATCACGCTTTTATAAATACCAGCTTCCCTAATTGTTTTAGAGCAAATATGAAAGAGACAAAAATTCTGCAGAATTAAAAATTAGAAAGGATGAAGGTATTACATTTTATCATGCTTTTACTTGAAGAGCAAAAAAGACTTTAGAAGTTGTTAAAATTTTTGTTAATCAGGATAGCGATTTAAATGACGAACAATAATTTAATTGTGTATCGTAGTAACGTTTAAATCGCTACCCTGATTAACGAGAATTTTAACAACTTCTAAAGTCTTGTTTGCTCATTAAGTAAAAGCATGATGAAATGTAATACGTGTATCATTGCTAATTTTTATTTCTGCATAATTTTTGTCTTTTTCATGTTTGCTCTAAACCAATGAGGGAAGCAGGAATTTATAAAAACGTGATTTTACGTGCTATTGCCCTATGTATCGGTAAATCATTCAACACCCGGTATAAGACACCGGTATGTCAGTTCATTACAGCCAATCCTCAAATTTACCACCTTTGTAAAAAGCAATTACAAGTTTTTAGACATTTACCTGTATAGCTTTCTTCATAAAAACTTTTTTTTAAATTAAACTAAATATGAGCATTTTATATGACCTTATACTCGATTCAGAACTCGAGGCGAAAAATAAAATGGCATAGTCAGCATCGACTTTTAAGCAGAAAATGGTAGGCTTTTGAAAAAGGAAAATAAAATGTCATATTCTCAGTAAATTCTAAGCAAAAAATATGTAATAATATTTTTTCGATCTTGCTTGGTTTCAAAGTTTCCGATAAAGCTAAAAATTTTTAATTTTGAAGTTTTGAATCACCCTGTATATCTATCAATTAACATTTCGATTTTTAAATCCGTTATTAAAAACCGTCGTCTGCGTTGATCTGTCGTAGTTTTCGCTACTATCAAGTCATACCAATCCAATAAATTGCAACTAGAGGCGCTAGTGCATCAGGGAACAATGGAAACTGTAATAACATGTTTTACACTGGAGTCTGGAGTAATGTCATCATACTGTCACTGTCTATTTGACAACGACAAAATTAAAGCTATATTCAGAAAACAGCGACTGTACCCCCTCCTCTCATAGAGTACGAGATGTATTTAACTGTGCTGTGATTGGTGTCACAAATGTCAATATGAAATTTGCACCAGTCACAACAAAATGTCTAATTGACTATCGGTAAAATAAATTCCTATGTTCCCTTAAGTGGAGCCATCTACCTTATTTTCACAGCATATTTCATCGCAAGATTTTGAGCGATTGGTATGACTTGATAGTAGCGAAAACTACGACAGATCAACGCAGACGACGTTAAAAACTATACCTATTTGGAAAATCAATTGTCGCAGCAATACGCACTCTATTTTAACAAAATAGTTATTTTTGTATCAAGAGCGCGAAGTCAGTGTTTTTAGGCGCGAGATGTACTTTTTTCAAGAGGTTTGCCGAATGAAAAAAGTCTTTCGAGCGCACTAAAAACACTTCGCGCTCGTGATACAAATAATATTTTTTGTACAACTGTAAAAAACCATCTAAAAATAAAAAAATTAATCAAAATCATTCAACTGACTGGAGAATTTAAATTTTCAAAAAAAAACCATTTTTAACGCAAAACAGTGAAAAAACGCTTTTTTAACGGAAATGAAAAACACTTTTTAACGTTGTTAAGGATAACAAACTAAAAAATGCTACTATTAAAAAATAGCAAACTTCGCGATTTGTAAATGATATTAAAATTTGTCGTTTTTTTGACAGTTGGACAAAAATGATATTAAAATTTGACGTTTTTTTGACGGTTGGACAAAAACAAAATTAATAACTTAAAACAGATGAAGAATTGAAAGATTACTGGTAAAGTCAAAGTACTTAATTAAAAAGAAATTAAACCCATTAAGTTTGTTCATTCAATTCAACATTCAAGAATTCGTCTAATGTGTACTTAGATTGATTGCCTAATTCATATAGTTTATGATGTTCTTCAGCTATATTCGTTTCTTTAAGATTTATGCCGTTTATTTCATTGAATATTATGTCGCAAATTTCTGGCAGTAAAACAAAACATCGAAATTGGGCATCAGTACATTCAGTTAACTCTTTCTCTAACGTTTTATAAATTAGATAGGATGTTCCGTACGGAAAAAAATCAGTAAGATAATCCCATTTTAATTCCCTTTCACGGCTGTCTGGTTTTAGCCCTAAAAATCTTTTAGCTGTAGGTGAGTTCTTATTCTGCCATATCGATTGTAAATGGAGTATATGTAGTTTTATGAATGCACCAACTTCGAAGTCTTGAAGTTTAATATTTGTTAATATTTTATGGTCCTGCCATGGCAATTTTAACTGGCACAGTTTGCATTTGTAGTCGTAAGTATCCGTCGACATTTCCTTTTCGGTTTCAGGACAGACGTTTAAACAGCGAAAATGTGACCATCGTTGGCAACATGTACATAAAATCCAATTGGATCCAACATCTCCTTGTCCACATATTACACATAATTCACTCATGTCAGCTGAAGTTAACAGCAGGTATCGCTGTAAATCCAGCCTGAAGGCATCGGCATCAAAAAATGGTTTATCTTGCCAACCCTCCAAACAATTTTGATCACTAAATAATTTTACGTAATAAATAACAAACACGCCACAGTTATACGAATCTTGCTGTTTTGGAATGTTAACAAGGTCTTTCACTGTCCAACTGCGCGCATTAAGTTTTCTTTGAGATTGAAGACGATCTCGTCGGATCATAAATTGTTTCACAGCCTTTTCTATTGCTTGAATATCGGTTGCAGCACTATTGGAAGGGTTGACAACATAAATAATTTTTGAATTTAGATCTAAAATTATAAGCACCCAATGATTGCCATAAATGTTGTGGGGAATTACTATATAATTAATATTTTCTAAATTCTTAACGTACGGAGAAAAATTTGAAAGATTTCGGGTTTCACAAGTATCTGCTAACAAAATGCTACTCGAAATCGTGTCTATGTAATAAATATTGCACTTGTTTTTTAGAAGAGAAATGGCGCAAGAATCGATGACGTGATCGGTAAGCCAAAGACTAAAATGGCTAAAATCCTCATTATTTGATCCCAATTCGTTGCAAACGCTACGAAGTGTTAAATAGTCGGAGCTATTGAGGGCAATTTTTAAAGCATTATCTGGATGATCAAAAACAGCTACTTTAAAAGGAACATTTTGTAACGCAACGTAAAGGTAGTAGTTAGGATCCAGAAACAACCCGTTCTCTAACTTTCTAAGCTCGGTACGTGAACCTGATTTATCTCCAAATTTAATGCTCGGAATTACCTCTTCTTCGTCTTTTATTTCAACAGTATCTTTTACATCTGTGTCGGTAGCCATGACTCTCAAATTTTTTTTTAAAAAATAACCTTTTGTAATTTTCCTCCTTTTCCACGTTTCTTGTTGTAACGGATCATCAACAACATGTTCTGCTTTTTTCAAAATATGCTTTTTTACTTTTTTGGGAGCCAATCCAATAGCAAGATCCACCGACTTCAACTCAATTTTTATCTTTTTTTCAACCGCTTCCACAAATCTTGATACTTTTAAATTAGTTTGACCCATTAATACTTCTGTTTTTAAAATATTAAACCAGCCCTCCACGACAGAATTACTGTAGCGTTTATTTTTATCAAAAATGCACGTCCACAATGGAGCAAATGCCATCCAGCGGTGCAAAATGTATATAGCAAATTCTTTAGACATATACGGATTTTTTGTGTTTATATTGTCCGAGTTTTCACTTATCTCCCCTTCCTCTATTTTGGCATTAGATCTTTCGAATATTTTATAAAAGTGCAAGAAAAAGGGCGATGTTGTATATTGGCCATGTACTGTTTCTTCTGCATCAGAATCATACTCATCGGAAACGTTTTCTATATTTTGTAATAGGTCACTTTTAGGATATGAAGCTAACATATCTATTACGTTTTTAACCCTATTGTCATAAGTAGGACTTACTAAAAGAATGATGAGATTTTCAAACACAACGGAAAGTTCGTCTAAAGAAGAACACTGTATTAACACTGCTATAACATCTATTATTAATTTTCTTGTGCCAGATTTTGATATAAAATCTTTAATTTTTCGACAAACCATTTTTATAAAATGCGCGCAGCAGGATTTAACGGGAATTACAGAACTTATTACAGCACCACCTGAACTATGTGATAGATATTTATAGATAACCCTTAAATATGAAAATAATGTCATTTCGTTAAAACTTAAACAAACTGAAGTAATAAGTGCAAAGCTCCAATCTACTACCACCGCATCAAATATGGGCCATTTTTTATTACATTTGGTTACTACAAAATGTTTAAAATTCAATAGAAAACTGCCTATCGTTGCACTGTCATGTCTTGAAGAAATGAGTTCGGCTATAGGCACAATTTTACCATTAATATTCACTACAGCCGCATAATACAATATTCGGCTACCGGTGGTTTCATAACGTGGAGATCTAACAACTGTACCAGTAGCATCGAAATAGAGAGTAACTTTCTGACCCCGTCTTATTAAAATTTTTACTTGCTCTCGACTATAGAGATACACAAGTAATCCGCCATAAGGAAACTGTATATATCTTTCCTCTAAGGGTTGTCTCAGAGAACGAATAATAAGATCTGTTAAAGGGTCTTTGTCTTCATCCATCTCAGCTTTTGCTTCCGATCTGGCTTTTTGGTACACATCTAGTGACCGTAGATTCTGCCAGTTACCATCTTTAAACAGCTCGGCATCCAAACTCGATATGTCCTGAGAACGAACTACATTTGGTAAGGTGGTTAACAGTTTTTCTTTCACTTCCTGTCTTGCTTTACCTCGCAGTTGATATGAATGTTCTTCAACGTGAATAGTTACTTCTGGCCCTTTAAAATTCACCTCAAAGAGAATATTGGTCTTCGTTACACTCATAACAAATTTGAACTTCCTGCAGTTAGTATGTGCACACTTAGCATACTCTACATAGGAAAGCTCAAACTGGCGTTTTTTAGTTTTTCTGGAACCTTTAAATATGATAACGCACGTTACGCCGTGAATTGGTAATTGAGTTTTTAAGAACTCACGCCGATCTTCAGCCTCTGTCGCTAAATTTCTGCCAGCTATGAAATAGAAACAAAAGAGTTTTTTTGTATTTTTTAAAATGTGTATGTGAAATAAGAGGTGCATATTAATTAATTACATACTAATTCTTTGTATTTGAAATGTCTACAATGTTCTATAGAGTGGCTATATCGTAAACAGAATTAGCTTACCTATGACACGATCGGATGTAAATGAACACAGAAATGTAAACTTATCAAGACTTATTGTATCATTTTCTTCGGATACATCTAACTTTCTACTATTTTCAATCTCCATCACGAACGACCTTTTTTAGAAAAATATGCTCTTTGCTTACAGTATAACGTAAAATTGCAATAGCTGAAGCTAAGAGTATGTTATGTTATACGTTTCGAATTTTCTTTATAGCTTCTTTACGAAATTATGCATGTGTGATGTAAGACCCTTTGTAGTTAGTCGTGTCTGGAACACTAAGTATAAAGAATATATACAGTGTGTCCCTATTCCGTACTAATGGCCCACTCTGTATTATACAATATGTATCCCTGTCTTGTATAATAATAAAATGGTTATTTGAACTGGGATTTAAAGTTATATTCGGTTCTTAATAGCATCAGATGTTGACGCGACACAAATCAAAATAAATAAATAATTTTATCGGTTAATTATTAGGTCTTTTTCTTTACGCAATGAATCTGCAAAATCGCGATTTTACAGGAGAGCAAAAAAACGAAAAACAAAAATTCATCGGTGTCTGTAAGATTCATTTTATTTTTTTATTTTATTTCGTTTCCATGATATGTTTGAATAAATAATGTGCTACTTAAGGTACATTAAAGGCTATAATAAAAAATTTAAAAATTTTCATTTTTAACGGTCTAAAATTCAGCTTTGCTAATTTACTGTAATGAACTATAAAATTGCATGGTTCCATATAAATGGTTCTAAAAACTTTATTTTTGAAACGCGACTACATGTTATATGAGAACAAATGTCCTAAAGGCATCAATTTACCTAACTGTGCACAAAAACCAAAATTCATATCGTGAAAAAGAAAGTTAGGGGTTGTTGAAAGTGGGAACTTCTTGTACTTTTTTGTAGATTCATTTATATGTCGGAGGATGATAAAAACCCTAATGAACCCCAACGAGCCGCCTATGTTCATCTTAATACGAAGTTATTTTTACGATTATTAGTTTTAAGAAAACAAAATACCGAACTATGGTTTTATGTGAAATCAACCGAATCGGGGTGTGAAAACATACCCACCAGCGCAGGGATGTTTGGGAATTTAAATATACCAGATGGCAAAAGGAACACTTATCTTTGGGCATTGATTAAAGCTACATTGCTTCACTTGTGCTTGGACAAATTAATTTTATTGAAGTCATTGTGACATACCTGGTGTTTAATTGATTATTGTCATTGAAAAATAAAGTGATTGCTATAAGGTGTTTGATTGGTTTTAATAATTAATAATAAACATGAAAGGCGTTAATGAGGGAGATACACCGCCCCATATCTCATCTACGGCTTACGGCCTCTTCTCCCTTTATCTATTTCCGACATATATAAAAAGAATAATTTGTGCCACAATTGAAGATGTTTTTTTGAATTGAAAAATAAATTTCTATTCCTGAATAATTACTCTATCAAATAAAAAAAAGATCAGCTTTATGCGTTATTTAATAAGTTATAAAAATAGTAGATACTTTGTTTTATTAGGAGATAAAGTAACGTTTTGTGTGACAAGACTGTGTTTGGCTTAAGAGCGAGCGTAGCGAGCGAGTCCGGCAATACACGCGAATCACACAAAACTACTTTTACTCGGTATAAAACATTTTTTTTTTCAAACGTCAGAAAAAGTCGCCTTTGTGTCACTCAATATGTCAGGGTGAAGTTTAACTTTCCCGCCAAGGCAGGAAAAATTGTCAGCAAAGTACTTTGCACTGGCAGGAAAGTAAAATCTTAACCCAAAATAATTTTATTTTTTAACGTAAAAAATGTTTTCTAAGCATTTGTAATGTAAAAAATTTAATGTTTTTTAAATTTTCCTTTATAATATTAGTTCGTTGCGGTTAATAATTAGCTTTTTTTTACAAATTAAAGTTAATTTTAAAAAATATTTGACAATTGAACTACAAGTAATTGACAAGAGATGGCGCTCTTTCAAAAAATCAAAATTTTCAGTTTTAGGCTTTACGTTTGAAGAAAAAATATAATGTTTTATACGGAGTCAAAGTAGTTTTGTGTGACTCGTCTGTATTTCCAGACTCGCTCGCTCTTCTGCCAAACACAGTCTTGTCACACAAAACGCCACTTTGTCTCCTTATAAGGTCTGTTTTACATGAACTAACTATTTAGTAACTAACAGTTACTAAATAGTTAGTTCATGTCATACAGCCCTAAAACAAATAGTACCTAACTATTTTCTTCAAATGTAAAGTCGACTTTTTTAGACGTTTGCAGAAAAAAACGTTTTTGAAAGATTTAGCGCATGAAATTCGCGAGTTTATTGTAGTCAAATACCAAGATTTATGCATTTTTTGAGTTTAAAATGGCTGACGGAATGAGATACAAATCCGAAACTTTACTATTATATGCATTGGTCATATGGTCATCTCCATTCAAATCCACTATCTAACTCAATTTCGCCAAATTTTCAGATTCGTGAGTTTACCATTGTGGGTACGATATTAATAATTGCATAAATATATCAAAGCTTATTTTGTGGATAAAATTTTTCTACAGGGGGTTCATAATACCAAACCGTTTGAAAACTGCATGCTTTCACACGCAGCAACCCGTAGTAAAACCTGTGCCGTGTGCCCATTGGTGTATGCCAAAAGGCAGTGCTAATCTATAATTTAAATAAAAGTAATTTTGGAAACGACAATTTCTTGAAAAAATGTAAAAATCAGCCAATGAGAACCAGCGTTAATAATAAACAAATTATTTATTCTATGATTTTGTAAATTATACGTGCAGTTTTCAAATAGCGTGAGTCAAAGTATAAGTAACACTATTTTTCTATAAGAACATTTTCCGTAAAAAGTTTATTGCAGAAGTCTTTAACTTTTCGTAATCTATACAGAGGATATCAACATATCACATGTATTTCAAAATCACCCTGTATAGTTACATTATACTGACAGACTTTTCCGATTCATTTTTATACAGAGGGGCCCAAAACGTCTACAACTTAAATTAAAAATAAGTTTTCGTTAAACTTACTTACCTTTATATTTTGCTTTAATCACAAAATTTTAATAATGTCTTATTTGAAATTTTAATGAAGAAAGAGTAACAAAAAAAATCAACAAATAAACAATTAGCATGTAGCACAATTGAACACTTTTGAACAAATTGTAAACCGAAAAATATTAAATCTTAAAAACCCCCACATTTTTTATTGCCCTATTTTTATTATTCAAACAAAATTTCGACCACCCTTTTGTACTTAAGTACCACAATTTAACACAGTTTTCACTTTTATTACTAGCAACTAGACACTTTGTCTTGAAAGATTTATATGTTTATATATAATAACCAAAATGACAGATTTTTTTTAAATAATTTTTATTTTAAACGTATCTACTTTCTCCAAAGGGTCCCAAAGAAAGACGGACCCCTATGCACTTGCCTAATCTGCCTAAACCAAAGTCCGGCCCTTGTATTAAAGCCAAAAAGTTAAACTTGATTTGTTCATTATAAATTTTGTAAAAATAAGAGCGAGTAGGGGATGTGTTATACGTTGTAGTTCGAAAAATTGCTTTAGTCACATGAAAATAGAGTAATAACATTTTATAGCAATTTTCAAAAGGCCACCATTTTATTTCTGCGACATGTGAATTTTGTTAAAATATGAGCGAGTAAGGGATGTTATACCTTATAGTTCGAAAAATTGCTTTAGTCACATGATTAACACACAGTATTAATATTTTATAGCAATTTTCAAAAGGCCACCATTTTATTTCTGCGACATTTGAATTTTGTTAAAATAAGAGCGAGTAAGGGATGTTATACCTTATAGTTCGAAAAATTGCTTTAGTCACATGATTAACACACAGTAATAACATTTTATAGCAATTTTCAAAAGGCCACCATTTTATTTCTGCGACATGTGAATTTTGTTAAAATAAGAGCGAGTAAGGGATGTTATACCTTATAGTTCGAAAAATTGCTTTAATCACATGATTAACACACAGTAATAATATTTTATAGCAATTTTCAAAAGGCCACCATTTTATTTCTGCGACATGTGAATTTTGTTAAAATAAGAGCGAGTAAGGGATGTTATACCCTATAGTTCGAAAAATTGCTTTAGTCACATGATTAACACACAGTATTAATATTTTATAGCAATTTTCAAATGGCCACCATTTTATTTCTGCGACATGTGAATTTTGTTAAAATAAGAGCGAGTAAGGGATGTTATACCTTATAGTTCGAAAAATTGCTTTAGTCACATGATTAACACACAGTAATAATATTTTATAGCAATTTTCAAAAGGCCACCATTTTATTTCTTATTTATTATTTATTTATTTCTTATTTAAAATAAGAGTGGATAGGGGTAGAAGGTATAAGGTGGGGGTTGTAATTCTTGATTTTATTGTTTAATCTTTTTAATGAGTAGGAGAATATCTTTTATTATTTAATAATAAATTATAAACTCGCTATAAGTTTATTTATATGTGTAGGTGCATTATTTGTCTGGTCCACTGTAAAAAAAGTAAATCTCGAATCTGAAGCTGAAGCTAACTTCAATGACGTACCAAAATTGTCGAAGGTATCGGGGTACTCTTCTTTGACTGTAACATCCATTTTGATATATATTTTTTATTTTTATGAGACAACTTCAACTTTCAGATACTGTTTGTTTATCTTAAATTGTTAAATCATAACCGACAAAATAACATTTTACCATTCAATCATTCAACAGTAAACGCATGTACGTCCAGTACGCATGACCCAGTAGCAGTAGACCGAATAAAACAAATGTTCGAAACTAAAATCCCTGTAGTTGTCCCCAGAACGAGATCATAATAGGTGCACATTCTATATAATACGCAAGCGTCCCTTGAAACGTCTAGCTATAAACCATCAAGTTTAAGTTAAGTATAAGTTTAATTTAAGTATAAATAAAATTATGATGAAAATTTCAACAAACACAGATGCGTCAAGGCGTATAATTATTTATTCTTGATGTTATTGATACTATTTGCAAATTTAGTAAATAACAATTTCAATATCTTTATACTTTTATATCCTAATATGCAATTAGTTATTTACGAGTGCGGGAAGACAACTTTCTCGCGTTAACGCGGTTTTGAAGCACGAGCGACTAGCAGCGAGATAATACCTTATAGGAGGTAAAAGTAGATCTATTTATGCTGACAATAAGAATAAGAACAAGAATAAGCAGAAACCAATGCTACGGTTCACGCTGATTTCCATAACGATAAATATTTCTACTCTTATGAAACCTCGACTAATTTCGGCACATTTTGACATTTCGTGATTATTATTGCTTTTTAGTTGACACTGTAAATCAAACTCTATTTATTTATTTATTTTTATTACTTATTAAGACACGGCAACGTAGCGACTTTACAATGTCAAAGTTTGGCGTTTCAGTTCTTTTTGGGTTGATTATATTCAAACGTCAAATTTTGACATTGTAACGTTGCTACGTTGCCATGTCTAAAAAAATATAAATTTTATTCTGGAGAATAACTTTATTTGTCGTTTATAGTACACTCAAAGAAAAAGATTGGTAAAATCAACCAAAAACAGGATATGAAAATGCGTCAAGCTTGCTTCATGGTATTAATAACCAAGACAAAATTGTTAAAAGAGCGTTTAACTTGTAAATGTTAGATTCAATCATTAAAATTGTTGAATTACATGTGCATAGTTGTCTTTCAATATATAGGTTTGTTTGCAAAGTAAAAGTGGTTCAGTAATTATGCTGTATAGTTCAGGAACTATAATTATGGTTACTTGACCAAGTTTTAACAATTTTATGGTAAATTAACAATTTCAATGGCTTCTTACATTTTTTATGTTAAATAACAATATTGGTGGTTCTAATTCTTAAAAGGAAGGTTAGATAACTATTATTTACTGTGTCTTTAACAATTACGCTTGTTAAAATTATTTATTAAAAAAGAGGAATTTTGTGATCAATTTTTTATTAAAATATAACATACAAATACAAAATGCAAGAAAAACAAAGTTCTTAACAAGATATAATACTTACAGTAAGGTATAAGTACATAACTACATAATTTAAAAAATTCGACTTAAAAATATTTTGGAGGAATGTACTCATTTCCATTTTGAGAAACGTAAACATGAACAGGAGCATTAATAGTTAAAGTATGTGAGAATACAAAGTAGCATTTAGTACAATCTAGTAC